>JASDQU010294769.1:1092-14211 GCA_032191745.1 Picea mariana | reverse complement strand
ATCGCCATCAACTGACACTATAGTTTCATTTGATTCTATCTCCTCTAAGCTTGCAAGTGGCATTTTCCCTTTTACATTAAGTTCAACATGTCTCCAAGCTTTAACATATCCTGCATTTTCGTTCTCGCAAATATCTGTGGATTCTGAGTCGTCTATGCAAACTGAACAAAAACAACAGTCATTTCGTCTATCAAATGCAAACCCATTTTGAAAACTTTTTGTTTTAACTGAATGTATTTTTCCTGTTTCAGGTATTGTACTGGTGTCATACACGATTGATCTATTTACATCTTCTATTCCAACATGCCAAAAATACCTGCACAAGACAAAAACTTGTTAGCTTGAAATCTCTGAAGAAAATGATTGAATATTGAATATAAATTTGAACACATTCAAATTTATATATCCTATGTACATACACATGCAACATTTATATATAGACACACCTACGCACATCCCTTGACGGATTATATTCATGGATTATCGCCATGTTTCACCATTCAACAACTTGTTGAGCGGATTCAAATCGATCGGCATGAGGGTTCAGCTGATACCTTCGAAGTGCTTGTTTTATACATGCCCCTGCACCGTTGTGCTCTCCTTTTCCATGACCAGTCTCAAAAAAATTCCAACAATGTGTAATCTTTAATTTTTTATGAAGACGACATAACCAATAGAATGATCGTACAGATTTGAACTGAACTACACACCCATCAGACCATATCCAATGTTGATCGAATATGATTTCGCATTCTTTCAATGAATCATAAAATTTATCAAAACAATATTGTACATAATGTGTGTCGTGTGTTCGATCATCACTTATATAAAAGTGATATTCTTTAATAACATGTCGATCGTCATTGGTGTTTTCTATGTTTAGAAGACTTCGTTGAGCATGTCTATATAGAACCTGGACAAATATAGTGACTTGATCAGAATGATAATATTCACGCTGTATTTCTTTTTGTGTAGCGAATGTGTAATTCTCTGCAAAATCAACTACAGACAAAATTGTCCCTGGTGGAAACACTTCACGTGATTGTTTGAATTATAGATCTTGCCATCGAGCTCTATGCGAATGCTTGGTGTATTTATAGATTTCTTCCTCAAACTTCTTCAAAAACTCTATCAAACAGATTTTATCTACCTTCAAATCAAGCCTTTTGGAAATAACATTTGAAGAATGTGGAGTCATGCTGCTCAAAGATTCATATCTTTTCCAATTGACTCTTATATTAGAAAATGATTGATCATTCGTATCAATATGATACTTTGAATGAAAAAAACTTAGATTTCCACAACGATCACATTTCTTTCCACCAACACATTTTTTTTTGTAAAATAAATCATCTTCTTCTCTTTCACATAGAATTTCAGATATAAAAACACGAACTGTGGAAGGAGGAGGTGAATCTGGCCATAAAGTTTTACAAAAGTCCAAAAAAGTGTCGTAATACAACTCAAACTCCACATGATAAAGACAACAACACGTGTCACGGACAGTGATAGGTCTAACAAACCATGGTTTTTGTTGCACAGATGTATTGATAGAAATTTTAACTTCTTTGTGCTCTTCTTTGAATTTATTAAACAACTCTATTTGTGTCATTGGTAATATATGTTTTGGATGTTCTTCATATTGATTTCGTGCTATTCTTCGATGCAACACATCCCTTGTATGTGGTGAAACACGAGATTCTTCCAACCAACAATTACGGGCCAAGTCTTTAACATTTTCTGCAAGTCTATCTTTGTAGGGTTGTCTAGAAATCATTGTCCAACAAGCCAATTCATCATTTACATCTATTTGGAAATGAAATTTTCTATGTTTGTGTAATGTTTTTCTTGACGCTCCCAAAGTTTTTTCCATGTGTAGTGTCAAACGATCTTTTATATTGCTCCCTGAAACAATTGTTGTTTGTAACGTTTTACGTGCAACACAGACATCTTCTTTTCGAGATTTTCCAAAAGCTTTTAATACACTAGTTATATTGTTAAAAAGATTATGTTGCACCTTTGTATCCTTTGTCGACTTTTGAATACCCAATAATGATGTAGCTTCTTGTAACTTTCTTGACTTCAATAGATAAAGTAAAAGTTGAGCCTGTGTTGTTACTGATTCATCTTTGAAATAAGTATTATATATATTCTTAGTTCAATGTCTTATATAATGCTTAGCTTTTTTCTTTCCAAATTTGTCAGTATCAACATTTTCTAATATTTCATCATCAATGTTGATAGATTCTCCTACATATTTCAATTTAAAGTTTATATTAAAAAACATAACCCGAACACAAATTTACTAAATTATATATACTTGAATGTTCATCTTATATTAATCTAAATTTATGTACACATACCTATAGGTGATTCGTTTTCTGATTCAATTCCGGTTTCAACGTCTTCTTCGACATTATGAGACAAATCTATTTCTGTTTTTTGAAAAACATCAAATTCTAATTACAATCAATTATATTATTTACAATATTTTTAATTTGAATTCTATACTTTGAATTTTGTACTTTCTGAATACAGTCCCAATGTGTGTTGTGTGCTTAATCATCATATCTGCATGCATACCTGGTTGAACTTCTTCTTGTTGAAAATCTCTATTGACATTATCATCGTTTTTTTCTTCAATATTCGCACGTTCTTGTTTCTTTCTCCAATAAAGCTCTTTCCTTTGCTCGATTTGGCGAGTATCATCTTGAGTGCGATCATATTTTCTCTTTCGCAAACTTTTGTTTCCCATGATTTTTATAGTTATCTGTAAAAGATATGTTCAACAAAGACTTCACCTTGAAAAAATGCTCAACATTTATCTTTCAACCCATAAATTGTTATTCCAATAAAAACTTGACCAAACATCATTTACCTTATTCAACAAAAACCAAAAAGATGATTCGAAACTTTGTTGAAGTGTTTTAAAAAACCACCATGTATCGATATCGATCCTCCGATTAAGCCTATGGAATAGAGGGAATAATGAAAAAAAGAAAAGAATATAGCGACAATCAGTAATAGAAGTGCTTTGAAATCCTTATCCTCGAGCTCATATCTTTTTGTTCATTTGATGGACTGTGTTAAATTTGTTCGGTTGCAATCCTATTTATACCATTTGGCGCGAAAAAAACTTAAATGACGTGTTGTTTCATATTTTCAAACTTATACGACGTGTCGTTTCATATTTTCCGACGGTCGGAATTCGTCCGGCAGTCTTTCGGCCGAAAGAATTAGTTTTTCAGCCGAAAGATCGGGAAACCATTTAATTTAATGGATTTCGTTAGATTTTAGTCTTTCGGCCGAAAAAGTAATGTTTCGGACGAAATATATTTTTGGCTGAAAACATGAAATTGCAACTGAAAACCAAAACCAGAGAAATGCCCCAAGCATAACTAAACTTCAGAGGTTGCGGACTCCTACAAACATTGAGAATTTGGTTTCGAAAATAACATCATCATTTCCAAAATTGAATCTACTTTCAATTCATATAATTTGTTTTCATTTTCTTTATTTTTATCTAATTTTATTTAATTTTTAAAAAAACTCACTACATAATATTTTCAGCAGACATTATGATTCGGTGAAATGAAATATCGGTATCTCAAAAAATATACAGTGAAAAAATTTGAAAAAAATATATTCATAATCTTTAAACTGTTATTTTCAAAAGGGTATATTTAAATTTTAGTTTTAAGTAAAAATTAAGATAAATACAAGGTGTAGAAAAACATATATTTAAACTTTGCAACGTTTTCAGCTTGGTCAACTTAAAAAAATTCTAGAAATTATAATATTCATCAGTTAAATTCAAAATAATATTCATAATAAAATAGAGTCTCTGTAGATTGTTGCAGTATATTTTGTTTCTTCAAAACATAAGTTTAATAATATATACATTGTTGTAGAAATAAGTAACTCATTATCATTCATTTCTTGTTTAAGAAACATGCTGTTAAACAATTGTCAAATTGACATATCAAATCTTGATAAAAAAAATTGAAAAATAGTCATTGGAAAGCTAACACAATTCTTCACAAGTTTTGTTTTTACTGTAAAGTGAAATTCTAAATAAAAAAAAATACTTTTATATGTCGAAAGTTGAATAACTTGTGAAAATACAGTTTTTNCAAGTTTTGTTTTTACTGTAAAGTGAAATTCTAAATAAAAAAAATACTTTTATATGTCGAAAGTTGAATAACTTGTGAAAATACAGTTTTTTTTCTCATAAAACGAGCAAAAGTGTAACCCACCTTCATGATTTCACCCCAATGTGTTTTTGTTGTTGTTCTTGCTTGCATGCTCGTGTTGTTGCAGTTTGCACGTTTGGGTTTCTGCAATCGCGCTTGGAACAACATCGTTCCTAGGGGGTGGTTGTTGCTTGCTTCTTTCTTCGTTGTATGTTGTTTATTGTTGGTTGATTCGACTTTGCAGGGTTGTGGTCCCGCGCCTGCCCTTGGGCCTTTTGGTGCTTCTTAGCCGGGTTCTTATTTTGTGCTTGTTCTTGTTTGCCCAGGGTTCTTATTTCGTGTTTGTTCTTGTTTGCCCAGGGTTAGCAATGTTGGGATGTTGCATCTCTGGTTACATTTATTTGCAGTGCAATTTGCATAGAATACTGTTAAGTTAAAATAACAGACTAAAGAATTGCAGGCAATGTCAATTGCATCTCTTACATGTTGAAGCAGAGTTTGTCGGCCTCAAAATATATTTCATGGTTATATTTTGTCGGCCTCAAAATATATTTCATAGTTATGAGAGTGCCTTTTGTTGTGTGGGAGATACACTTGTTCTCTCCCTTTTACTCTCATGTTGTAAACTGCGTTTGACTCTATAGTTTCTCGTGTTTCTGTGGTCATTACGAGCGACCATCGTTCGGTTCCATAGTTAGCCAGTTTTATGGACGCGGCTTCGCGAATAGGTTCTATCGAACTATAATAGGTCTTGTTCAGTGTACACATTAGCTTTCCCGAATTATTTTTCTTTAAAATAAGGCCTCCTCGACAGAAGAGAATGCAATTTATGAAATTATAGGTTTCCTGGAGAGCATAAGTTAAAGATCGCGGGTTCTCGGGGTGGCGGGCTGAATATTGGGCTTCTGTTGTTTCGTGCCCTGCAAAAACCATGGAGAGTTTTGCAATCATTCCGACCGACCATCGTTCGGTTGTATACTTAGCCAGCTTTATGGACGCGGCTTCGCATAAAGGTTGTATCGAACTATGACAGGATGTGTTCGGTGTATACATTGGCATTCTTGAATTAGTTTTCTTTAAAAGAAGAGTTGTTGGACATAAGACATTGAAAATTATCAAATTATAGGTTTCCTGGAGAGCATAAATTAAACATAGGAAATATGTAATTTTATAAAGTAGATATTTAAAGCATGCACAAAATCCTCATCCCATACTTTGTCAGTTTTTGCATCGCGGGTTCTCAGGATATCTGGCTGAAAAATTGACAATCGGAGAGTTCCGTGATATACAAATTGACAATCGGACTTGCGGACTATTTAAATTTGAAGGGCCTCATATCCAAAAAATTTAACATTCTCGAAATAGTTTACGTACGTTTTACATACGGTTGTGAACAAAAAAATAAAAATAAAATAGTAAGCATTTTTTGGATGGCGGGTTCTGGGGATGGCAGTATCTAAAATTTATTTTGTTGTTATGTTTCCTACAAATAGCATGGAGAGTTCCACGATATACAAATTGACAATCGAACTTGCAGACTATTTGAATTTCAAGGGCTCATGTGCAAAAAAAAATAGCATTGTTGATTTACTTTTCTTTAGGTACATTTTACATACGCTCTTGCACAAAAACAGAAAAATAGTAGTAACGTCTGTTACATAGGGCTCCATCCCCGTTACCTTCAGCGCTTCCCAATACACATTAAATATGTTTCAAAAGTCAGAACCGACCAGACAGGTTCAAAAAGATGGGCTTTAATAACTGGAAAGCTTGAGGACATATCCCATTAAAACGAATAGAGAGGCGAATATTATGGGATATGGTAATTTCTTTTTGTCTGCATTTTGAATTTGCGATTTTTTTTATTTTTATTTTTTTGGTTTGTGCAGTTTTAGTTTTCTTAAAAGACTTAGCATAGTTCACGAACGTGTCGCCCATAGAGGCCTTGACGTCATGTCTCTCTTTAATATTGTGCATTTCGAAAAGATGGGATTTCATAACTGGAAATCTCGAGGACATCTCCCATTAAAATGAATAGACAAGTGACTATTATGGGATCAGGTAATTTATTTTTGCCCGCATTTTGAATTTGCGAAAATATTTTTTTTAATTTTGTTTTCCTTGTGCACTTATAGTTTTCTTAAAATCTTCAGTATAGTTCACGAATGTGTCACCCACAGACGCCTTGACGTCATGTCCCTCTTTAATATCGTGCATATCTTAGATTTTAGATTTGAGAATCTGCTCGGATATGAGAATTTTAATACGCGTTGTTAGTCACTATTCAGCATACATATTTGAAAATATTGGCATTAATAAGTGAAAATACCGAGAACATCTATCATTAAAACAAATCAACACAAAATTTACGAAAGATCATCCAGCGTTTCTTTTAAATACTTATTGTCATTTCTCTTTATCATCAAAGACTTGCACTTTAGGGTGCCTTCGTTCTAATGTTCCTGGTCATGGACGTGTAAGACAACTTAGATATGTGATTGAGGGGCAGATGAAAGAAGAGAGATTGGTTTTATGTGGCGTGATATTTCAGTAAAAAAAAAACTCTGTTATGCAAGAGAAACTCAAAGAGGACGAAAAAAAAAGAACAAGTATGTTCTGGTTGATGTTCTCCTTGTATTTGATGCTTTGGTTGGCTGAAAAGGTTTCCTCAAGATTTTTTTATTGAACTTCTTTGTTTTCTTGCTGGGAATTGTAGTGGATTTTGAGGTCACATGCAAAATAGTTCTTTTTTTAAGTATATAGCTTCTTCTAACAACATAGATTTGGAAAGTGTATGGATTGTACAGATCACAAAAGAATTTGTCTTCCTCGAGGGCAGTGCATTTATAGTCGCTTGCAAAATGGCTTGTCATGTTCGTAACTGACATGAAACATTACTCCATTTGTGAATGTAACCAGAGGTAGGTAACATAAACTGTATGGGTGGATAAACGACATATTATCACTACAAAAGTTTCTATTTCATAGTTGGATGAGCTGCATGTGGGTCTGGTAGCCAGCTTGACAGAAAGGCATGTTCTTTGTCAAAGGTTGTTCGGTTTCCTCTGGATATAGTTGCAGACTCCACATATTTGGTGTCACCTCCGAACATTCCAAACCTTTCTGTGGGCCGCCATACCTCCACTTCTATGAGGAAAGATATATTGTTATGCCATCTGCAAAATTTGATACCCTTGCCACACCTCTACTGGTGCGTTCTGTAGCATTTGATGCGCTTGCCACAACTCTACTACCCGAAAAAGTTATGTGCCTCAAAAGATTTGCATTTTGCATCTGGGTTGGATGTTTCTTCCAAATTACTGTAATAAAGAAAAAAGGTTCCACATACAAATCCTCAGGCAGGCTTCTCAACCAAACAGATGAACGAATACAAGGAGAATATCAGTCAGAGGAAAATTAATACTTGAAAAATAATGGAATGTTGAATATGCAACCATTGCAAGCAGGCCATATCTAGAAGAGACAAGGTATTCAAAAAACTGGCATAGATGTACTTGGCAGCACCGATTAAGTACAAAACCGAAAATTGATATTCAATTCGTATTTTACGAATAAAGAGTTTGAACGTCAAGAAAACTATGAAGAAGCTTCATCAATTTACATATTTTTTATTGGTCGATGGCAGGCGAAATCACAATCGTTGTCGCAAATAGCCTCATCTATATTTTGTAACCCATCTTATTTGAATATAGAATAATTTCGGTTTTTTTTTTATAGTATTTTCCAATTTTTGGTAGTTGTTTTAATTGCATTTTGTACCTTCTTCCCCTATGTCATTAAACATGAAGGAAAATCTTTTGTTTCTGCTACCCACTACTTCGATCTAAATAAAACCCGCCCTGTTCTTTCTTTACATTTTACATTTAAGAATAATTTTTCATAGGCCATACTTATGTGGCGTCGGCCCTGTATTTAAAGAAAGAAATTGGAGGACCCATCCTGCTTCCATTCTTCAGGTTCTGTAAATAGAATGAATTAATGAGTTACATCAAGACGACTGAACTGTTGACGCAATGCTCCTGTGGAGTATGGTGGATATATTTCAGCTTCTTCTCTTTGATAATATCCGTGCATATATACTAATATCATTACTATTGGAATAAATACAAAAAACTTCATCTTTGGCAAAGCTTAGGCAATTATGTTTGGATTTGCGGTATTAAACAACTATGTACTCTGTTCCGTTGTATACATCTTGCAGCCTAAGAACTTCCGTAGTCTACAATTTATGCTTTGATTACTTAAGTCACACCAAATTTTGATTCCATTAATACATATTAGTATGAATACTATTCAGATAAATATGAAACTTTTTCCATTGATAGATACTAGTATGAATACTATTGAAATAGATATCAAAACTTTGTCTTGGCCAATACTTAGCTAGTTATCTGGGCACTAGGCCTCGGGTTCATGGTACCCAGTACCTATGTCCCATGTTTCCTCATATACATGTTGCAGCCAAAGAACTTCAGTGATCTGCAGTTAATGCTTTTACTAGTGAGAACCCAACAGACGTTTGAAAACATTGCCATTAATAAATGAAAAAAAAAGGTTTTTTCGACTGTTAGATACATATCTTCATATGCATCTATATCTTCACATGACGAGTCCGATCGACCACTGTACCTTTCCATAGCTAGGAAATTTTATGGACGCGGTTTTCGGATCGAGTATATACTTAGTGTAATTTCTATGGTATTCGGTTCTAGACTTGGCAGGCTGAAATGTCTTCATCTCGATCTATATCCTCGCATGACGAATCCGACCAACCACTGTTCCTTTCCATACTTAGCCAATTTTATGCCCACCACTGTGGGGCTGGCGGTTACGAACCCAGTTGCTTATCGTTTTGCTATATACATGTTGCACTCAAAACATCTGTGATCTACAATTCCACCGCAGGTTCCTCGTATACATTAACTTTGTTCAAAGTATCTGTTGCTTCTTTCCATCCCTAGCAACTGAGCATCTTTCCTGATATAGATCAGTAATTCTCTTACTAGTGACAAGTGGACAGAGTGGTACGAAAGACACTTTCATGATCTGCAATGTATGCCTTAACTGGTGAGAACTCAGTAGGGATTCGAAAGAATTTTCATTAATAATCAAATAGTAGATGTTTTTCTGCGAGATACTTAGTTATTTTTCCCTTCTCTTCTTCCCGTGTATTATCTACAATTCCACTACGAACTCTTCCATCCTTTTTCCCTTATTTTCTTCCCGTGTATTATGGGACTATAAAATATGGACCTGATATTTTATAGAATGTGTACGAATTTTGCATTCCATACCTAGCGACATTTTGGATCGCGGGTTCTCAAGCGAGCGGGCTGGCTCAAAATTGGGTCTCCATTGTTTCGTGGCCTACAAATAGAACCCAAAGTTTTTCCATATACAAATTGACAAGCGAACCTGCGAACTGGTTGTCTCAACATTGCACTTCTATTGTTTTGTGTCCTCCAAACAACGCTCCCACTTCTGTGATATAGAAATTGACCCACCGAATGCAGATTATGCATTCAAATGTTCGGAGAAATACAACTAGAAGATTTGGGCCTCGCCTCCTCTACAAACACCTTCTCAGCCTGTTTTGGATCCTCTTGTTGTCGGGTTCATAAAATATGCAACTCCAGTGTTGGCGGGTTGACATATCTTTATCTCCATCTATATAATCAGACAACGATTCCGACCAACCGTTGTTGCTTTCAATACTTAGCCAATTTTATGTCCATGGTTTTCGGGTTGCCACCGATTTCATCTCCATCTATATCCTCGCATAATGAATTGAACCGCCCGTTGTTCCTTTTCATACTTGGTGAATTTTATGCCCGCGATTGCCGAGTTGGTGCAATTGAAATTTGTTTCTTTTTGTTCCATTATATACATCTTCCTCTCAAAATTTTCGTGATCTACAATTCGACTGCTAACTACTCTGTCCCTTTTCCCTTTTTTTCTTCCCCTATATTATGGGACTATAAAGTATGGATATGATATCTTAGAGCATGTACGAATTCCGCATTCCATACCTAGCGACATTTTTTATCATGGGTTCTCGAGCGGGCGGGCTCAAAATTGGGCCTCCATTGTTTCATTTGTTACAAATATCACCCACCATTCCGCGATATAAAAATTGACAAGCGGGCCTATGGACTGACTGACTCAACATTGCACTTATATTGTTTTGTGTCCTTTAAACAACACTTCCAGTTCCGCGATATACAAATTCACACATAGAATGCAGGGTTGGCGAGGTGGACATTGCCATTGTTTACGAATGCTATTTCCTATGAAGTATCTAACAAAATCTAAAAAATTATTTTCAATACTAAATTAGCTCTTAGTAGTGACAACTAGACACAGAGGTACGAAACAGGTGGCATCGCACCCTGCGCAATATACAAATTGACTACCTATTTTGTACCTGTTTTTTTTCCCTGCTCGCGACCTCCGTACTTTCTTACTATGCAATTAGAAACCTTTCATGCTAATAGCTAACCATGCAGGAACTACCAACATTTTTATTAATGCATGAAATGCTTGAGGTGATATACCATTATTATGCATTAAACCAAGATGTGCGGAGAGTTATTTTGTCTCTTCCGATTGTTCATCTCGAACATGCGTCGTTGTGTTGGGCCGCTCAAGAAATCTACAATGATTAATTGCTCATTGCGATATCCACCATGTTCGCAGTTCTATGTATGCAATTACTAGTGTTTAATGTTAACATCGCATCATGCAACAACTGTCCAAATTGTCATTAATCAATGAAATTCTCGAGGAGATCTCCCATTGACACACTTTGGACCAAAATTTGTGCAGGGTTATATTATCCCTTCCAACGTTTCATTTCATTCATCATCTGGATGAAACAATGTTCTTGTAGACTTTTGTGGAGATACATTAAATATGCTCGCACACGAGGACCAGAACTTCCAGTAGTCCAGGGAATACTTTTACTATTCATCCCATTCCACCCAGAGTGAAGTGATTTGGACCTCTGGAATTGCTCGTGTAGGCTGCATCTTTGAGGTTTTTGAATGTAAGGAGGTGGTCTCTTGATGCACTGAAAAATATATTCCACGCAAAAGAGTTATTCCACTGTGTGACCATTCTCCTATTTCTTTGTCACCTCAAGTCTTCCACGAGATGTTAAAGTTGTTGAAGCCAACGTTGACATTCAGAGGACAAGACTGCAAGAAGTTTCTAGAAAAAAATCATAACGGGTTGGACATCTTAGCCGACTTCCTCGAAGACCCGACAATAGTTCCTAAAGATATCACAAGGTTACAGGTAAGTTACTTTAGAAATCCATTCTGGGAATTTGTTTGTTTGTTTACAAGAATAACGAGACATGCATCCACAACAAGAATTTCCCATATAATTATTTATATTTTGTATTTCACAGTCAAGGAACAATACATTTTCGATTGGGGGAAGCTAATTTCCATTGAGCCCTGTTCCCAGCTGTCACAATTCAAAGAATTGAATAAATTTTATATGTCATCCTACTTGATTTTTGCAATTGTGTATTGCTGCCCATTTCCAAAACTTTCTCTTTCCAAAATAATAAACTATGGATTCGACCCAGTAAAATTCTGGCACGAGGCCCTGTGGAGGCACAAGGCCTCCCATTGTTTTTATGAATTTTTTAATGGATTTGTCTCATTTTTCAAAGATTTACTATTAGGCAAGGATGCTCCACGGATGTTTGGCCAGGCAACCAAGTTTTTTAATAGGAAGGGCACACTTGAGAAAGAGGAAAATCACAGTGTCCTCATGGTATTTGTCTCTAAGGAAAATCCTACCTTCCTTCCATGCCACATCACAGACAAGATGTTTGTTGCAGAAATAGCAAGGCAATATAACCACTCGTTGCATTTTTTCCATGACAAGAAAAAAAAACAGTTCATTCCTCTGCCCTGGAAAGTCGGAGACTTCGTGTGTAGAAACATCAACAAGATTGAGGATTTTTCCACCCATTTCAAGAAATTGAACCTAACCTACACTGAAAGGCTAAAAGGATTTGACCCTAATGGCATTTTTCAAGAACATTTGTTGGATGTTGGCTTTAACACCTCTTTTATCCATAGACACCTGACCTAATACAGGGACAGTGTCGACAACAATCCTGCTTGTGTCGATTGCGATGTAGACACATTGCAAAGCGCAACTGAATTGTACAAACAACATGGAAAATTATCTGGTGAGAAGAGTACCCAGTCACCTGTAATGATCCCAAGCCAAATTCTTTCTTGGAATCACTAAATACTACTAATTTATTGAGTTATTAAGTGCATACAAGATTCATCAACACATGGAGATCACAATATATTCAAGATGTAGAAGCACAAGCAAAGATCTGACCTTTTTATTATGAGCAATGTAAGATCAATACAATAGATGGTCGATCTGGCATAAAACTTAGATGGTCGTACAAGCAATAGATATGAGCTGCTACAAAATGCTCCCGCTAATACAAAATAATGCCTCCAAAGGCTGAATAAGAAATGAAGATCAATACAAGCAGATCTGAATGCCAAACTCTCTAGCTGAAGAATGTCACGCTCCAATAAAAGGCTGAAACCCTCAATAACTCGGCCCTGCTGCCAAAAGTGTCCAATCACTCTAAGAAATATGCCAATTGATAGATCGGGTGATGGTGAGAATAACCCAGGTGCCTGAATCTCCAAGATCCCTCTCAATCTCTGTAGATCTGAATTTCCCACTAAATGGGGTGCTCCATTGGATGACTAAACCCTAGTTGGTTTGGCACTGATGAAGGTGGCCTCCAAATGCTCTGAAACTCTCCAAGAATATAGATCGGGCGATGGTAAGAATAACCTAGGTGCCTGAATCTCCAAGCTCCCTCTCAATCTCCGTAGATCTGAATTTCCCACTG
>JASDQU010294768.1:0-14055 GCA_032191745.1 Picea mariana | reverse complement strand
CTGTCCCTTCCCCTCTCTCTCCCTATCTCTCTTGAACCCCCTGTCTCCATATCCCATCCATCTCTCTAACAAAAGAAGGTCACAAGACTGTAGGAAAGTGAAAAGATTCCTTCTACACACATAAATATCATGTAGACAAAATGGTTTAAAATTTCCAACCCTTCCAACCAAAGGTTCTTGAAAACCTTCAAAAATCTAAGCAGCGCAACTTCTCCAACAAGGAAAGGAACTCATGAAGATGTAGATTCAACAAACTCTTTTCCCTCTCCTTCGGGCACTCAACACAATGAATACCATTTCTTCCTAGGGAGGGAGGATTGATCCAGGTGGATATCGGTGTCCACCCATTTTTCCAACTCACTCAAAACAATTTTCTCGTAATTTTGGCAATTTACTATTTTTAGTAGTTTTTAACTTTCGGGGCCATTTTGAGGGCCTAAATGAAGGTTTTTCGGGATTGATCTTCTCAACAATTGTTGAAGGCTTTGATTGAGCCCCCAAAATGAATTTCCTTGACGATACCTTTCCAATGAGCTATCGTGCGCCCCAAACAAAGATCGTATGCCAAAGTTATGCCCCGGGGAAGTTGATACCCCAATCTACCCAAAGCAGGGTCCATAAAACTGTTGGATTTTCATATTCCGGGGTTAGGGTTTTGGATTTTATTTATGATAAAAAGGCCTTTGGAGCCTCATTGTACAATAATCTTCTCACGGATGCGAGTATCCATCACATGTCTTCTCGGAGATAAGCTGGCACCATTCTAGAAAGTCTTTCTGCACTCTGTATTTTACAGTCTTTGTACATTTTCTCTTATTAATAGAAAATTGTGTGTTATTGTATATCTTTGTTTATGGTTGAATATATGATATATTTATGTTATAATATTGGATATCCAATATATCTATGTACATTTCTTTATTATATCTCTGCTATCATTTCGTGCTAAAAATAATCTGGATCATTTATATTAAAAAATCGATTAAAACCCTTACATTATGACTCAAAACCGTAATTCTAAGTAGACTCAATTTTTCCACTTATAACTTTCTTTCACATGGTTGGTCTTTGACCCAACCCTTCCTTTTGTTTATCTTCTGTCATTCATGGCGCGTTGCTTCCTTTTCCCTTTGTCGCACTCCTTTCTCCTCATTCTCTTGCATGTGCTACTTCCTTTGGTCCATATAGTTTCCTTGTTTTCTATGATGAACCCCAAAATTTCCTCCTCCAACAGAGATATATGGGTAGAGAGAGAGAGAGAGAGAGAGAGAGAGAGAGAGAGAGTGGTAAGGAAGGAAAAACTGAGGGAGAGAGAGGGAGAGAGAGAGTGGTAATGGTGGGGTTGAGGGAGGAGGGAGAGAGAGAGAGAGGAAGAAGGAGATATTGGTGATACAAGAGAGAGAGGGGGGGACTGTAGAGAAAGAGAGGGAGAGATGGGGGAGCGTGTGTGTTAGAGAGAGAGAGATAAGGAAAGAGAGGAAGGTTGAGAGAGAGAGAGAGAGGGTGAGAGTTAGAGATGGGAATAGGGTGTAAAAGAGAGAGAGGTAAAGGGAGGGAGGGAGGGAAAATTATGAGAGAGAGAGTGGGGGGGGGATATGTGGGGTTGGAGTGAGGGGGGGAAGGAGAAATAAATAGAGGGAGGGAGAGGGTGGAAGGTGGAGAGTTAGAGGAAGAGAGGTGGAGGGAAGAGAGAGAGGGATGGATGTAGGGAAAGAGGGTTGGAGGGTATTAAAGAAATATTCTCCTACGGACAGGTGAACTTTCCATTGGATTAAAGACCCCTATACGAAGACAAAAACACTACAAATGGACACTAATATCTTTTTTAATCCAGTTCGATCAGTCATAAAGAGAGAAGGAGAAATAGTGTTATGCACCGTGTTTAATATTTTTCCTCGTTGCTTCCAATATGAGCTTGATATCCAAACCCCTTAGAACAACTTGATACCTAGAATAGGAGACAAAGAGAAACAAAGAACTCCTACTCTACAATATTAGATCAAATAAATTCATCTACAAATATCTAAGCAACAATAGACAATCACATACAATAATATGCAAGCTTGAAGGAAATAGGCCAAGTATGTTAAAATGAGAACCCAAAGAGAATAATTACAAACCATGATTTATGCAGTTGCAATAGCCTACCTAAGATATCCTCATCCATCCCTTGCACAATGGTACCAATATCATAAGTTTGATATCTGAAAGATTCCTCTTTTCACCTTGGAAATCCTTCAATATATAGGCTTGAGAGGCATAAAAACCATGATAAAATGATGGTTATCAATGAGGATATGGCTCCTTGAGGATTGGATAAGATCCTAAAGTGAAGGCCAATAATAAGGGTCAAACACAACTAACTCAATCTCAAAGAGTTGACCCAGAGATTAAGGTGAGGGAGATCCCCCCTTTCTCTCAACAACATCAACGCTCCCCCCAAGTGAGAGAAAAAGAGTTTATCCTATATCAACGCTCTCGCATAGTTGTATAGGTGGTGTTATGTGTGCACCCAAAGTGTGGAAAGGGGGGAGTTGGTCTTCATAAAAGCTCAAAAAAGGGTCGAAATTTCCAAGGAAAAAGTGTGTTTTGACCAAGCATTGATGGTTCTCCTCCTACCATATGACTTAGGCTTCATGAACAATTGTTTTAATGGTTTCAAGGGGTGGTGACACCTCATAAAGTGAATGGGAAACTTGGTAAGGTTCATACAACACTTGTGACAATGAATGTGACACTTACTGAGGTGCATCTGCCACTTTGCGACTCTTTACAACAGTTGTGACACTTAGGGTGCGTAACTCAATTGTGAAATTTTGATGTGTAAAATATGCCCCCTAAAGTGTGAGGTTAGAAGAGAAATGGATGGCCGAAAAAATTTACAATTTTTTCAAAGCAAGGCTGTTGGAGTGGGAGAACCTGGCAGAAGTTGCAAACAATCATCAAACATTATTAATATATGTTCCATTTCATAGGTAGGCATCTGTATTCTCATAATATGAGATGAATCAACGCACAACGACTGGCCAATACACCATGGATCCATGAAAACCATACTACTAAGGTGGTTTGATGAGAAATCTAGGAAATGTTTTCACCTAGAATAGATAATGGAAACAATTTTTCAAGATTTGGTGTATTATTTTGGCAATAAAATAGATCTTGTCAATGATCTCATGAAGGACGTGAAAATAATTTCTCATGCATAAAATGTTTCCTTGAAGAAAGAAAATTTTAAATTAAAAAATAGATCTTGTTGATGATCTCATGAAGCAGGTGAAAATACTTTCTCATGCAGAAATTGTTTCATTGAAGAAAGAAAATTTCGAACTAAAAAATCATTTGGACACTGCAGAAAAAATGTTTCAGAATACCGTAGTGGAGAACTCCAGGAGGGTTACTATCATAGGGAACACCATGAGAAGATTTTTCTAGACTCTTGCAGATGAATTTCAATACAAGTTTGGTCTTCTTAAATACTTGGAGGAAGAATGAAAATATCTTCCTCATCCAAATAGTGCCTTAGGCATGGAATTGAACCAGCTTACAAAAGCCAATGCTCAACTGACTCCTAAGGTTTCCCACTTACAAGCCTCTATCGATGAGCTTCATGGAGAATATGCTCCTGTTAAAGAAGATAACAATTGATTGTTTGATGAATATTAGTAATTGAGAGAAGATTGCGATGTCATATTGTTGCATATGGCTACGAACGATGAGACTATTTAGGGCTTGCAGAACTACAAACCCAATCTTGAAGAACAAGTTCATCGACTCCAAAATGTGAAGAAAAATACTAATGTTGTTGATATTCCATGCTCACCCATTTATTTTACACCCCATGATTCTCTTTGTAATAAGAATGTTGTTGATTTATGCATTAAGCATAATAATTGAGTTTTTTCTCCTAGCTTTCAACAACACACTACACGTATAGGGTCCCGAATGGTCAACAATATTGGATGCAATAGAGGAGTACTTGGGAATAATGGATAGGGAATTTCTACTCCTATTCCACATGATATTAATTCACCAAGAACATGCCTTTTCTGTGACCAAGAAAGTTTTGTTTGTTGCAAGTGGAGTTTAGACTTATTTATCATAAGAGATATTTATTGTTGATTGTGTTGAACCGATTATTCCATAATTTCAGAATGTTGTTGTTGTTGATATACTAGGTTGTTCTACTCTTGAGAGTACGCCGGACCCTTAGACTATATCTCTCTAATAAACAAACATAGAATTTGTTTTGTATAATCATCCTCACCATAGAAATCAAAGGAAAGAAAATTATTCTTTCAAATCTTTGCAAAAGAGATGTGAGAGACATAATCGTGGACCAATACTGACTACTGGGATAGACTATGGTTGGATTGATGAGTGGTCATGTAGACATATAACCATATGTTTGAGGAATTCCTATCGTTATGTTTCATCAATTGTATAGTTGTACATCGTTCCTCTTCATTACTGATTGCTTTGCAGTGGTCGAATGAGAATTGACTTGACATGAAATTCAACTAGGGTTCGATTATGGTTCGACTAGAGATGAAAATCGATTGTATATTCATAGAATAAGTTTCAACTAGATATTGTGCATTGATTTTTGTTTCGATGAAGAACTATTGTTGATAATTTGATCCCTTAGTTGTGTTTAAGGGGGGAATTAATTGAAGTTGTTGATGTTGAAACTCAACTAATGTTATCGGATTTTCTTAGAACGACAAAACCATGCTCGACTATGTTGTTGGGCATTCTACTCATGCTTATTGTATCTGATAAAAATATTGTTTGCATGTAGAGACTGTCTAGCTCGGCATAGAATGTTGGATTGACAGAAACTAATTACATCGATCTGTGTTTCTTGTCTAGTCAAATCATCGATTGGATGTTGATGTCTTATTGTCTAGTCGACTGACCGATTGGGACTATATTTGAACAAGATATTTTGCAACCAATTTGCCATTAATTACTACCTCTTTTCCTTTATCCACGTTGATGCTGAGCATATTTCCTCATAAGTCTTGTTGTACTGTCTTGTGATCAGTGTTTTTAGTCTTAAACAAATTCAAGGGGGAAGTTGTGGAATTTTTTTCCTTCCAAGCTGAGTTTATGGAGGGGAGGGTTTGGGACATAGAGTTCCATAATAAACCTCACCTTTTCAGTTAAGTGGTTTGACCAATTCTTTGGATTGACGACTGACTAAATTTATCGTTGACCATGTCCACTTAGGATCCCAGATCCACATTTTATGGATTGGCGCAATCAACTCCACCTGATATTGTTGGTTTGGTCCTTGATCAAAATCTATTTATGTATGATCCTTCTAATCGATATATCATATCATCGAAAGATCAATTTTCTCTCTCATGGAGTGTACTTGTGATTCAATGCAATGATGTCTTAAGACATCACTAGTGCTTTCAGATGCATTCTCCTTTGTCCCAAAAAAATTCTATCTTTTTATATATATATATTGCAATGCAATCATGTCTTTGTTTTCAATTTCAAACAAGTTACCATAAAAGCATTATTTGTCACCATTTTCTCTATAAAATTTACTAGATGTAATGCAAATATGTCACGATTATCTATTAATTATACTGGATTTTAATTATTAAATATATCATTATTATTGTTGTCTTGTATATTTTCAAATTTTTCCTCCCATCACTAAATGTATTAACAAATTGTTTCTCCTATTACAATCATGCTTGTTATTATTTAAACCTAACTAATATAAGGTTTAATTCCCTTTACAATTTGAGGTCACTCAAGACCGAAATAAAAATGGTGAAAAATGGATCTACACACTTTCATTAAATAGAGTTCAAATTTTCTTTCCTATTTCTTCCCTAAATAACTAAGTAGAGCTCATACTTTCCTTACAATATATTGTGGCATTAGAGCTCTCGCCTTTCTTTCCTTACAATATATTGTAGCAGTAGGAGGATCAATGCTTTATTCACTATATTCTGAATGTATCGTATTTTCATTTGTGATCTCCTTGTTCAACTACAACTACACGTTGAAACATAAAGCAATACATGTTAGATCACTTAACCTGCAACTTCTTACTCTTCAAGTTGACGTGAGAAGCTTTTGACGAACTTATGCATTTGTAATTCTAAAAATGATAATCTTAATCGTCCAACATGACAAAGTGATGGTTTACCAAAGATTAACCTCGGGTGATGTTTTTTTCACATTATGTTGTTAAGGTATTTTGTATAATATAAATGAATTCAAAATTTCATTTTTATATAAAATTAAAATAAATAAATAAATATAGAAATAAATAAATGAATGTATAAGTAAAAACAATTTAAAACATATAGGCACACTACAATAAACAAGAACAACAATCTTGGAACGAAGCAGCAAAGAAGCATCGATCACTGGAGCAACGATGTCGACCCTAAAAAAATAGAACAAAACTGTATCCCAAGGCATTTGCACAATAAACATTCAAACTGTTAGGTAAACACTTAAGACTGCCAGGACCACCCAAGGGCCTAGCCCTATACAAACATTCAAGAAAAAATGCAGCATGGTAGATCTGTTCTCTCAAAACCCGCAACAATAAAACAAAAAACAGACATACTAATATGGTGGACAATGTATTTTAGCTAGCAGAAATTGCTAATTAATCCACCTTCAACCATTGCATAACAAAATATATGATTCTAAAAGACCATATACGAAGAAAAACTTTGGATATTCCAACATACATAACAATGAGAATAGTGAATCCGTGAAAAAGACCTCCAATCTATTGTCCAATCACATCTTTACAAAGATGGTACTTTTTATTATATAAAAATCTACGGAAGATGTCTGACTACCATCAAGAAAATGGAACAAAATTGTATTCCAACGCACTTGTACAATAAACATTTAAGACTGCCAGAGTTGTTAGGTAAACACTTAAGACTATCAGGACCATCTATGGGCCTAGCCCTGTTCAAACATTTAAAAAAAAATGCAGTGTGACAAGCCTCCTCTCTCGAATCGCGCAACAATAAAACAAAAATCAAACATAGTAATATGGTAGACAATGTATTGAAGCCAACAAGAAATGCTCAAGGAAACATTCGAACTAATGCTAGCATTAATCTAGCTTCCACCAATGCATAAAAAAATATATGATTCAAAAATACCTTATACGATTCAAATACTTTGGATATGCCAACAAATATAACATTGGGAATAGTGAAGCCGGTAATAAGACCTCCAATCCTTTCTCCAATTAGATCTTGACAAACATGGTACTTTCTATTATATAAAAATCGATGTTTTCACTTCCCTTATTCCAACAATAGATAATATGCAAATATTTCTAGTCAATACACAATTTAATACAGGGTCAATAATTTATCGATCACTATAGTCCCTCTTTGCCTATAATAGAGACATTATCTTTTAATATAATTAAATAACTTTTATTTTAAAACTCATATAAATGCAATGTAATGATCATCTTCTCTTTTTTTTTTCTATCCATATAATTATACATTATATTTTTACTTAAATTAATAGATATACATTGCATTTAACGTTGATGTTTGATTTGTTATTAGTTTTTATATATATGTATTTTTTTGAATATCTTTATAACCATTGGCTTTAGACCACACTTTCAGATTCAAACAATACCCAGTATATTAAAGACATTATATATATTAAAGACATTATCATATATAGCAAATTTGAAGGAATGCCTTCTGTTGTGTTTTGTTTAGCGTTCCAAGTGCTATAACATTCATATGATTAACACAATCATATTAATAAAAGTAGTTAATATATGTTTAACAAGGTTATTAGTTTTAAAAGGCATTATCATATATAGGAAATTTGAAGAAATGCTTTGTGTTTTGTTTAGCGTTCCAAGAGTTTTAAGCTTTCATATGATTAGCATAATCATATTATTAAAAATAGTTAATATATATTTAACAAGATTATTAGTTTTAAAAAGTGGAAAATAACATAGATAAGAGTATATCAATCTATGATAGTGGAATGTACATTATCCTCCAGCATTCCGTTGGAAATAATGGAATGAATACATAAAAGCATTTGTTTGCAAATAGTAAGATGATCTACTTTGCAGATTTAAATATCTCTTAATAGTAAGATGATCTACTTTGCAGATTTAAATATCTCTTATAAGGGATTACAGAAACTACTGTTGTTAAAAAAGTTATGCATCTTTCTCATATATCTTTCACTAAAACTGTAAAGTGCAACTTTCAATTCTCCAAAACAAAATGAAAGACATCTGTGATCAAAAGTAGAGCATAACTTCATTTTAACTTTAAAATAAGAAATTCCGGAAGCCAGGCGAAAGGCCAAAGATCCTGTGTAGAAAAGTGGTGGTTAATAAAAGCGGTAATAAGAATCTGCCAATATAATACTAGTAGTATATGCGAGATTTGGAAATAATTAGACAAACCAGAAATGCAAGTTTGACAAAAAGCCTAATAATTATGATGATAATAATTAATGTTTCTAGTGACACGCAATTGGTGTATTGGAATATTGAGAGAAGTTTTTTAAAATCATCATAATTTTGAGGATATTAGGAAAGTCTATAATATGATAAATACTTTTAAGTTGAGATTTAATATGGGTATAGGGAGTCCAATCCAGAAGGAAGTGTTTTTTATCTTCTACCTGCTTTTACTATATAGCTTATACTATATAGCTTATGAGAGTTTGTTCTTATTTTAGCAATGTTGATTTTATTTTTTACACTTATCAAAAAAAAACACTTTGATCTTCTAAATTTAAACTAAGGTTAACCACCTCCTTTTTAGTATCTTAATTTTCTTTTATTTCCAATAATTTAAATAAGATTTAACATCTATACCATCAAAATCTTATTAAATTTAATTTTTTTTAATATATAAAATAAAAAATAAAAACGTTATCATTAACTCACTGCAAATACCACATTTCAAATACCACCCACATGAAATCTTAATTGGTGGGGAGGATACCCCGGGTGCATGTTTCTCCGTTGCCACCACGAGGAATATTGATGTCGACGAATGGGACGGGAGAGATGGCTGGGTCCAATGTCAAGGTTTCGGTGAAGAGTTGCGAAGAGAGCGAGTATGGAAAAAACACCATATTTATAAATATATAATATACCAATACATTATAACTAAAACAAATAATGAAAAAACACTTCATCAAATTAACTAAGATTATTTTCTATATTTTTCTATATGTATTATTTCTATATCTATAGATTTTTATATAATGAATTGGGTGTCTTCTATATACGAAACTTTCCTAAATTGACTTTTCTTTATATTGATATATATAAATAATGACTGAGATATATAATTTATTTTAATAAATTTGTTAATTTTTTAATATAATTTTTAGTAATTTATAGATATATATATTTTGATTAAAAATTAAAAGTCATTTATATACACATTTTTTTCTACAATTTTTTGAATTTAAATTATTTAAAACATTATTAAATATAAGGTAATGAAAACACAGTTTTTCAAATTGAATTAGTATCCTTTCATATATTTCTTATTGTAATTTTTTTTATATA
The DNA here is from genome assembly GCA_032191745.1 of Picea mariana. NCBI lineage: Eukaryota > Viridiplantae > Streptophyta > Pinopsida > Pinales > Pinaceae > Picea > Picea mariana. Next base: position 4,481 of record JASDQU010294768.1, on the reverse strand, counting down.
TAAATATCATAATTATTAAAATTAATAATGATATAGCACTTTATTTATATGATGATGATGATTAACGTCCACTAAGAAAGAATTGGTTTATCCCATCTTAAGAGGGAAAGTGATTACTTGTGATTTTTTAGAATTTTGTTTCTGTGCTAGAAAAGGAAAAGCATTAAGAGAAGCTTTCCAATATCACCATACTTTTGTTGATTTAAGAGATTAGGAAGGTTGGTAGTGTGATAAATATTTTGAAAATGAGATGTAATATGGGTATAGGCTGGACAATCTAAGAGAAAGTGTTTTTCATCTTCAACCTTTTTAATGTCACAAAGGTGACACACTCTTTCATCTCATGGCCTTTTAGGAATTGGCCAATGCCAAGTTTCACTATGGAGCTCGCGAGAATTTATTCTTATCTTAGCAATGCTTATTTTTTTGACCATGGGCACATTTAATAGGTTTTTAGTGCTTAATCAGTTTTGTATGGACAAGATTAAATATTGGTGGAATATTCTTAGTAGTCCGAATAAATCAATGGTTGTGATTTCAACCACTAACTTCCTCACTATTATAAAGACATCAGTTTACATGTTTATTTTTTTACCTTTACTTAATCATATTTAAAATTTACTATGGTGGTTAGCTGATTGCCACGTATGAGTGATTAGGGTTTCATTTTCTAGGCCAACCTAAACCTTTGACCTTCACACTGCCTCCTTCCAACCAATTCCTTCTGACTCCTTCCAACCAATTCCTTCTGACTCCTTCCGTCCACCTCTAGACTGTTTCTCTTTCCCTACGGTTCAGGTTTTGTAAACCGTCCTTTCAACGTTCAACAGCCACAAATTTGTGGCTGTGCTAGTATATATTCAACTTATGCCAACAAACGTCCAACAAAGTTGTGAGTAGGACTGATCATGAAACCTTTGCACTATTTGTTGTTGCTCAAAAAATTTGTTATATTCATATAGTTAGTATTTGGACATGAAATGCTAACTATTATTGTTGATTAAAAAATTCTGAGTTTTATATGGTTAGTGTTCAAAATAGTAGACAAATATGCATTTGTTTTGGAATTGTAAAATAATACATAAATATATATATTTATTATGGACTTGTTTAAACAAGGAAAATTTTATAATATTATACGTAATTTGAAGACGTCGTACATATTTTATAGGATCAGAAGGAACATCCAATTCATAGGATATGTTTTATTTCATTTTATAAGGCCGAAGGAAACACCAATAAACCAAAATAGTCGTCTTTTTATAATAAAAACAAAAAAAAATGACGAAAGCCACTGCATTATGCAAGTTACAATTTTATTTCGTGAAAAATTGAACGAGGACTGAGTCCACCCGTTTTAAGTTTTCAAAGAGATATTGATATAAACGTTGGTGCCTTTAGGCCTGAAAAGATCCTCACGGCCCACCTTTGCAACTGGTCAATTGTGTTTCAGGCCACCCTGTGCATATATTTATTGTGTGGGGTGCTTCTGTTTTCCATTACTGTGTAACATACTTATCTCTATAAAACCAACGTGTATTTACAATTACGACTAAATTACTTATATTGGGTACCTTGACCCGGTTTGTTTGGGATGTTTTGAGTTCTTATATACCAGAAGGAAACCAGTATTAATGAAGGGGAGAAAAAACATGGAAGGCGTTCTTCCTTACCTTTACAAAGCTTTCACTCGTCGGTATGGGCGTGGACGAAATCCTTCTTATCGCAATCTTAGTTTCACAGAAGAATCGAAAACGTTCAATTTTGACGGCCATTACAGAAAACTGAAAGGCCGCGAAGTTGTAGAATCGAACTCAGATAACTTCAACTCAGATCTGTCACGCTTTAATCTCTCTAATCCTCCCAGGCCACATGTTCGCGGGCGGACAATGTCGTATACATCAGCTGAAGAATATGAGAATGCTGTGATCGGCGATGCTAAGCGGTCTCACAGGCGAGCCATCTCGTTCTACTTTTGCCCAGTTAATGAGCTGGAACCCTAGAAAAAACTGGAGGAGAGTTGTCAGCGATAAGGGATATGTAAGGCCACTTATTAATTAAAATCTCTGTGCAATTATTAAGTTTGTCTTTTTTGTCAGCGTGATGAAAGATCAGGAGAACTGTCATTCATGTCTGGTTTGGAGTCTGGACTGTAGATTAATGTCCTGTCAAAGACATTGACGAACGAAACTTCTGATGATCAAGTTATTCATGGCTCTTTTATTTGGTTCTCCATTGTTCTTTTTTATGGGCCACTACTACTGGAAGGCTTTGATATTGAAATCAAATATGTGTAGATATTCAAATTGAGTTATTGGGTTGTAGATAGTCTTGAAATGAGCAAATAGCAAAAGTTAGAATTGGAATTTAACGCTTGTTTTAACTATCGAACGTTTGTTTTAGCTATTTTTTGGAATTGGCCTGGAAACGAAATTGATACAATGGGTATCACTATTTGGACGATTCTATTTTTCCTAACAAATATCAGCACAGATCTGTAAGCCCGTATGCATTTTATGATCACGTTGCTTCTGTGCCGATTTTTCATACGATATAACCACATTACTATCAAGGTTTTAATCTTTTGCCGGTTGATATTTCCTTACCCCGCTGGAGTCTACCGCTACTTGAACTTGGTTTATTTGCATTCAGTCTTAATTGGTAAACTACACCAAAAAAGATTGAAATCTAATTAATTCTGAGTTAATTAAGTTGAAAGGCGTACACCTATTGATAATGGGTATATTTAATAGGTTTTTAGTGCTTAATCAGTTTTGAATTCTGAGTTAATTAAGTTGAAAGAGTACACCTATTGATAATGGGCATATTTAATAGGTTTTTAGTGCTTAATCAGTTTTGTATAGACAATATTAAATATTGATGGAATATTCTTAGTAGTCCCAATAAATCAATCAATGGATATGATTTCAACCATTAACTTTCTTTTTATTATAAAGACATCCGTTTACATGTTTATTTTTTAACTTTTACTTAATCATATTTAAAATTTAGTGTGTGAATAATTAACAAAGATTAAAGTTTTGTTACAAAGTGGAGAAATTAACCATTTAATATTTACCAATTACCATTCTAAATAAATTCAGATTTGATATTTCATTTTCTGGATCAGCCAAAACCTTTCAAGTTGTTTCAGTTTGCGGCTGTGCTAGTTATGTAATAAATGAACGTTAGTTAGGTAATAAATAGACTTAGTTTTACTGTGGCATATTCAGGTCTAAGTGAATTCCGTTCCACTTTAATAGTGCCTCTTCCCAAAAATTGATAAATTGATATATGATGTAATTTGTCAAAATTTTGTCCAAATTTATCTCCATATCCTATTCACCATCTATATCACCAATTACACATCGTCCTAGTTCGTGTTTCTGTTCCAATTCCTTATTCAGAGCAGTAAATAATGTATGCAAGGGAAGACTTGAGTAGTTCCATATTCAGAGCAGTAATGCATGTAACGGAAGAAAAGTAATGCATGCAAGGGAAGATTGGAGTAATGAATGAAATTATTGCTCAGTTGAGGTGTTTTATTAAGATGGTTTGGATGTATTTTTTTGCACTCTAGATAGTTTAAATTTCGGATAAAATCTTGCTCAGTTGAGGTGTTTAGTTAAGATCGTTTGGATGTATTTTCTTGCACTCTAGATAGTTTAAATTTTTGATAAAATCTTGCTCAGATTTTATTCCTGAAACATATCCAATGTTAAATGTCAAAAATACTTTAATCAAATAATCCTAACAATTTAAAGTTAAATCATATCTTACCAATTCTACCACTACAACTTCTTATGGATTTTAATTTCTTTACTATTATTATTATTATTTTATGATAATAGTATTCTTCATTCTAAATGATTTATTTATTTCTAAATTTTCATCTCAATATAGAAATCTATCTCTTATTATAGATTTTTAGATTTGTAGTTAATGAATTATCATTATCAAAACATATAGTTGAGAAGATTCCCAATGTTAAATGTCAAAGACACTTTGATCAAACAATCCCATCTATTTAAGGCTAAATCATATCGCACCAATTCTACTACCTCACTATATATCAATATAAACATGCATTAATATTAATAAATGTGCTTAATGAATTCAGAATTAAATAAGTTGTTGTGAATTTTGATCCACTCAAACTTTTGAACAAAATAAATATGCACGAAGTTGGTGGATGATAAAGTGACAATAGGGTGAGTAGGAATATTAATAGGAATATGTGTGCTTTCCTAAGAATGCTTGTGTGTTCTTAATAACGTGTGCACATTCCTAAAAAAATGAAATTAAAATAATGTGCATGTTCTTTAGTAATGTGCATGCATTCCTAAAGAACACACGCACATTAGCTGAAACAGGAACATGCACATTTATGTTAAGATAGGTAATCCCTCTCTTTATCTCTCTTTGTTTACCCCCGCCTTCCCCTTTCTCCCCCCATCTATATTTCCCTCCCCCTGTACCCC
>JASDQU010294762.1:0-14211 GCA_032191745.1 Picea mariana | reverse complement strand
TCGTGGCTTGTAGATGCCGAATGAAACGCACCTTAAGCTTTGGCTTTGCTGTGGCTGAATACACGAGGAAGAGGAGGAGATCGTTTTGTCTGGTTTCTTCGACTCCATGTATGATATAGATGGGAATATGCGCGCCAGATAGAGATATAGAGAGAGAAAATGGGGTTTGATGTTTGTAGATGGGAATTTGCGCGCCAGATAGAGATATAGAGAGATAAAATGGGTTATGATGTTTGCAGAGCGGAAGAAGTTCGTTGCAGGCATCTGATCGACAAATCCACTACGCTGTTTTGCCCAACGTCTCAACCATCAATTACGATCTGATATTACATGTATGGACTGTCTCAACTAATTTCAATTCCAGAGATAGAGAAGTCTGAGACAGAAAGCTTAGCATCCCACTCAAACGTGTCGAAAATTTGCATCCCAAGCAAGTCCGTGGACATACGATTATGGGGACAGACAATGGTTGAATATAATTTCAGGGTTCAGCTCTTTTCCCCACGTAAAACTTTTCTTTGGGAACACATGCAAAAGAATTTCATTATTTAGTTTTAAATGGACAAAAGAGAGTTTGGGAAGTTGACGTGTCAGCTCCCCTTCCCGTCGTGTGCATCATCCTATTCTTATTGTATAATTACACAATGATTTTAAAAAAAAAATTCAATTATGTTGAAAATTTCATTTTAATATATAGATTAAAGTTTATGTCATCTTTAGTGTATCGTTATCCAAAAATTATTTAAAAATAAAGTGCAAATATTGTATACATTTACAAACAATAATCTTATTAAATTTAATTAACATTTAAATTTACAAGACTAAAAATAAAAACTCACACAAACACATAAATAATTAAAAATCAAAACTTCATATATACAAATATCTATATTAATATCAAACCAAAACTTCATACACATAATCTCAATAATAATAATAATCTATTTTTAAGGTTAATTAGCTCTACCAATCTCTAGATTTGAACTTATGATCTCTTAAGAAGAAAACATGTTCTTAACAATTAAACCAACTCATACTGTATAATTATTAAAAATAATAACATAATGATAATATAATTATTATTAATAATGACATAATTAATTTTATTTTATAAAAACTTATTAAAAATGAATAATAATAATTATAAATTCATAAATATTCAAATTACACAACTAAAAATAAAAAATTGATACACAAACACAAACAAATAACTAAAAACCAAAACTTTATAAAAAAACAAAAAATTTTTAATAAAAATTAATTAACAAAAATTACTTAAAAAAACTTATTTTTATAAGTAAATAAATTAGAAATAAGTTTTTTTTATTAATTTAAAATTTTATGGATAAAGAATTTATGAAGTGGCATTTGATGTAATGTGAAAAAAACTTACATTCAATTTTTTTTTTTCATTTTCCATTTTCATTGAATATGGTTACTATTATCTAATTATATTATGATAATTATTTATCTTTACTTATTTAATAAATTAGAATTATAATGTATATTTTTAGTTTTAAATATTTTTCATTATGATGGTGTTAGTATGTAATATATATAAGATGAGAAATGGTATTTTGTAAAAGGAAATAGTAATTTGTATAAATTTAATAATCATTATCTTGAATTTCTTTATAATGGTTATTTTTTCAAGCTTACAATTTCAATTATTTGAAAGTTACAATTTGAATTAGTTTTATGATTGTTGTGAACTCCTAGATATTTACGAATGAACTTTTTTAAAGTTACTATTTTCATAAACAAAATTAGGATGAATAATTTCTTAAACCTAATTATCATTAGGTAGGTTACATCTATATTTTTATCATCATTCAAGTAAAAATCTCTTATTTTTAAACTAATCAATATATTTAAAAATAATGATTTATAAAACTATGTAGAGAATTGACATAACGCACTCACAAAACCATAAAACATGTACCAATATTTTCTACATGATAATATAATTAATTTGTGTCCATAACATAAAATTATGTACTAATATTAATCCATATTTACATAAGATTTATCATCTTAACCCATGATCTATTAACTATGAATTCGATCAAAAAAATCCTAAGCATTTTGTCCCACATCAATATGGATCCAAAATAATTGATTTTATTATTATATTCTACCTTATAATGCTTAATAATCCTTCCCACACAATACATTTCATTGCCTTAAAGAAATAATACACAATACATTTTATTTGCTTATAAAAATATTTTGAAAGATAAAATACAAACTATTATTAATGTTAATTCATACCTATATTTAATTTGAAAGATAAAATACAAATTATTATTAATATTAATTTATATTTATATTTAATTTAAAAAAATAAATTACAAAATATTATTAATATTAATTTATACTTATAATAAAAATAAAATACAAACCATTATTAATTTTAATTCATACCTATATTTAATGACACTTTAGTACAAAATAAAAGCATTTATTCTCATCCCATCCATTCTATATTATATAATAGTTTTATTCCTTTCGATAATCTAGCAACTGTAATTTATGTATTATAATACTTCATAATTTATGCATGTATGGAGGTTTGAGTAGAAAGTCTCCATACTTTAGGATTTTGTTTTTTGATTTTTTTTATCATTTTAGTAATATAGTGAAGACAATCTATGTATTATAATATTTATAATTTATACATGTGTTGGAGTTAACGATATTAATTGGTTTCTTCATTCTTGTGTTTGAATGCATATTTAGTTTTATGTGTTGTTATTATTATTATTATTAGGATTGACTTTATATGAAATCTCCGTTCTTTTTCAAACATAATTTAAGTCATTTGGCTCAAGCATGATTTAAATTTGATTTTGTTTTTTTATTTGTCTTTTTTCTTGCATAAGATCATCCTAAATCTATTGGTTCATTTAGCCTGCAAAGTTACATCATGAGATTCATGGTATCGGTGCTTGAACACAAAAACAAGTATGGTGGGAATGGCATAGAAAGTGGGAAAATGAATGAAATGGTGAAACCACATGCATAATTATAGTTTATAACATCATATAAAATTATTTTCTCATTCCATATCACTAGAAATCTCTTGGTTAAGTCTCAAGGTAAAACAATGATTTTTACCATGTTTTCCTCATAAATGTGCATTTAGTTCCCAAAGGCTACCTTCGAGATTTAAAAGAGTTCCATGTGTGGAGATCATGGTAACATCAATTACATGGATTATAGACCATATATAAGGTATGCATATCACATAGAGAAACTTTGAATCCAATGAAGCAACACTACTTTAGCCTCCAACGACCTTTTATGTGTATATTAGGAAATCTACCAAAATTACCTTTTTAATATTGGAAGAGGTCACTCTAAAATTTGGGCCTACAATAAAAATGAAATTAACATAATTCAATTTCAATCCCAAGGAACCTAGGTAAAGTTGTATAGATTAAATGAATGATATCTAGGGATATAATCTAGATATTAAGCCCACAACCATAATTCATGGAAATGGATTGTGAAAAATGACTGACCTATAATTTGTCATGGATATTCAACTAGAAACATTCATCACAAAAAATCTTAAACTATTATGAAATATTATATTTGTGTAGTTTATTTCGTTAGATCCCATATTAGTTAATTACTAGGCTTGCTTGAATTTATGAAATTAACTGAAAACGAGAATGAAAGAATAGGAAAAAATATACAAACCATCCTCACAAATTAACATAGGATGTATCATGGGAAGCCCAATACAGGAGAAAACCTAGCAAGAAGGTGATGCCTATTCTCTTCTCTCTTTTCTTCAGTTATGGAAAGAAATGTACAAATAAAGAGGCACTCACTATGGTGTTTCCTTTGACATTATGGCATGAATGGATTCTACAGAATCTCCTTCCTCCTATGATATGATTTAAAAATACCACTCATTGGATTCTCTTATCAACTATGGAATAAGTTCCATACAAAAATATTAATGAAACCATGTCTCCTCCTACCAACTCGATACTTAACATAGCCTAATAGTCATATACAGTTAGTGATAAGGTTTGGACCTTATAGAATCTTATTGAAATTCCACACATGGCCAACCCCACACTTTTTGGGTATTAGAAGATGACATGGCACCCATTTGTACCATGGTGGTAAACATGGTAGGTCAAATTACAAGATGCATAACTTTCACATACAAAGTCCAATTGGGGTGATTCTTGCACCATTTGAAAGGTCTCGGTGTGTAGAATATGGAATCTCCCTCCAAATTAGGTTTTCAAGATAAAATGATTGTTTGATGCCTCAAAATAGCTCCAGAATATTTTAGACAATTTTTTGGACCCAATTTTCAAATCGGGACATACCGCTAAAATGGCTCTGAAAGATAATTCCTCTAATTTTTTCCACCTAGAAAGTATTGAGATATATGAAAAATTCTATAATGATAAAATCATGATCACACCTCCCCATTTAGTGAGGATTTTGGTCCCAAAACTATTTACTGAATGAGGTGAGGAAAAGTTTCCTCTACCCTCTCTCTAGAGTACCATTTTTTATTTCATGGAAGTTTTCCTTTCAACCCAATTTTCCAAAGGTCATTCTACCCTTATCTTGTAGTTTTGGACTTCTTGCCAAAAATTGTGTCTCCTACCAACTCTGCATGAGAATATGGTGTTAATTCCTTTATGGTAGGTAGGAAATTCTCCTCCTCCTAATCCAAAATGGAAGGCTCATAGAGTTTTAGATTATCCACATTCACTACTGAGTAAATGTGCATTTATGCAGGTATACTAAGTATGTAGGAATTATCTCCCACCTTCTCTAATATCGAGGAAGGGCCATACTGCAGATCCTTTATATTCTTACCAGGACCATGTAGTCTTTGATTGTTCAATTGTAACAAAACCTTGTATCCCACTTTGAATGACTTATTAATTCTGTTGTGATCATGTATAGACTTATACGTTTCCTATGAATTCTTCAAAATATCTTGTACACATGGATCTACCTAATCTTTTCAAAAAAAATCTACTCTCATTGCATCAACTATGAGGTCCTCCCTCACTCCTCCTTTTTGTCCATATAAAACATCCAAGGGTGAAGGACGTGGAAAATATCTAAAACAAGTTTCAAAAGGTGACTTACTGGTATAAGTGTGGATTGCTCTATTATACGAGTGTTGTATATAGATCAAATTTTCATCCAAAGTCTTCAGATGCTTCCGATTGTGACCTGAAACGATGCACCAAATTACTATTGAATACTTTTGTCTACCCATCTATCTCTACATGGAAATTTGTATATCTCTTCAACATAGTATCCATATTCTCCAACAATGCAGTCCACAGTGCATGGATAAATATGGTATCCCCATATGAGATGATGCTCCTTGGTATCCCAAAGTGCACCCAGACTCGTTAAAATAACGTGTTTGTTGGTTATTTTTATTTGAAGGTATTTTTAAAAGGCATGTGAATGCACATATTCATGAAACTATCAACTACCACAAACATATAGTCATGTTCTACCCGTTTATTGGTGAACCTCCTACAAAATACATTGAAATTCTTTCCCAAGGTTGAGTGGGTATAGGTAAGGTATGGTATGGACCTTGGTTCCTATTATTGGAATTGCTAGTACAACAAAGTATGCATCATCTAATATATTATGATACATCTTATTGCAGTCTGGGCTAGTATACATATCTTTATAAGTTAGAAATCAACTTCCCAACACCAAAATGTTCTACAACCTTAGAGGTGTGAGCCTCTATGACAAGCTACGATATTTCACCTTTAGGAACACAGAGTTTATCTATATTATAGAGTAACCCATTCTAGATATGATATTGATCCTTATTTTCACTTTCTTCTATACAAATTTGGCCATACATCTGTTGAAACTTCTCCTTGAAGTCCTCATCTTCTATCTATGCCTCTTTGTACGCATCATGGATAAAAGGATCTATGTGCATTATAGTTATCAAAGATTTAATCTTGGATGTGGGTGGCCTTCAAAGCATGTATTCCAACCTATTTGTGATTATCTTCTTATAATTGATGACTAGATGAAATTATTGTAAAAACACGATCCACTTGTAATGTCTTCTTTGTTGTAGCTTACTCAAGGCTTGTAAATACTATAGAGTTTGGTGATCTGCATGGATGATGGTATCATATCATGTCAAACATTGCTTCCACTTCTTGAAAGATTGAACTAGGTATATAGTTCCTTGTCATAGGTAGGGTAGTTGATAACTTCCCTATGAATTATTTCAAATGATAACATATATTCCTTCCTCCTTTCATAAAATATACTCCTATGGCATACCCACTTGCATATGTCTGCAATTCGAAAGGATTTTTCAGTTTTGGAATGTGAAAACTAATTCTTGAATGATATTTCTTTACAAATCATTGAAATCCTTCTATTGATTCCTCCCCCAATTGAAACTCTTACTACATGTTTTGGCATGCAGTGGTGCCACTATTGCTAAAAAATGAAGCTACGATCTTCTACAAGTTTTGTGTTTCTCCAAAAGAACTCCTAACTTAAGTGACAATTGTAGGAACTTGTCATTTCATGATGGCCTCCATATTTGCAGGATCTATCTTAAGTTCCCCTCCACTGGTCACATACCCCAAATACACCAATGATTATCAAGAAAACTCACATTTATTGAGGTTAGCCAACATCTAGTGCTTTTTCAGGGTCTCTAACACCTACATAATATGTGAGATGTGCTCTTCCAATGTAGAGACATAAAGGTCCAATATGTCATCCAAATATACTATAACACATGAATATAAATATGGGTGTAATAAATCATTCATAAGTCTCATAAATGTAGCTAGTGAAATACACAAGAAAAATGACATTACCAACAATTTATACATGCATTTCCTTGTCCTAAAGGTAGTCTTCCATGTGTCTTCTTCTCTAGCACATACATGGTGGTATCCTCATTTTCGATCCAACTTGGTGAACTACTTAGCATGTTGTAATTTCTATAAAAAATAGAGCATATGAAATCCAAGTATTTGAATTTGTTCATGGATAGGGACCGCTCTCTCAAGTTCATTGAGGAAAAGGAAAGGGAGATTGAGGAGCCTTGTTACCAGCTTATTTTGGCACTCTCTTCGTCGTTGATAGAAACATAGACTCCATAATATTTGGAAGAAATGAAACATGAGAGTAGGAGTGGCACGCATGATATGAGGGAGGAGCCTCTTGTGGCGATTCCACACGAGGAGCATTCAGAGTTGCAGGTGTATGAGGAGAGTTTTGACACAATTGTTTTTGGCAGTGCACCTACTTTGTATTGCATGGATCATGAGTTGTTTATTTTGTCTTGAGTCTTAGCTACATATGACATAGTTGAGCATACTCCTTATGTACCATATAGAAAGGAAGTATATGCACCAGTTGATTCAAGGATTGAGTATAGGAATATATGGATACATCACTCTGGGATCCAGGTTCAGTAGATATTAATAGAGTGATTGATAGAGTTTCACATATAGGATACAGGGTACTACATGATTATACAGTGGCGTGCAGTGGTCTACAACAACATACAATGGTGGGAAATGCTCTGAGATGGATTTTTGGGACGTTTCCCCTGAGGAGACCACCAACTGGGGAATTTAGACATATCATTGAATTTAGTTCACCTAGGATCGATGAGTGGATGGATGTGTTTCATGGAGAGAAATATTCCTCAGAGATTGATCTTCAAATGGGATATCACCAAAGTAGGGACAGAGAGAAGGATACCCATAGGATTTCTCTCGGATGTTACCTTGAGTCATTGGTCATACCATTGGGGTTGACCAAAGCAACTAATACTTTCCAGTCTTGTATATGCGGGCAGTGGCATATATTTCTATTCTCTAATTCTAGCAGTAGATTCAACACGACATGGAGGGTTCACATGAGTAAGTTGGGTGAGGCATGCAAGATTATCGCCATGTCAGATTTATTTCGTTTGGGATATGTGGTGAGAGAATAGGAGGAGATCAATATTATATTGGATCAACTCACAGATATTTTATTTGATCGAGTGGTGGATGGAATTATCTATTATGGAGGTCACACACATACAATCTCTGAGAGAACACTTAGAGAGGATATTATGAGTGCTATGTATTATTCACCTTTGGAAGGGAATTATGGGTACTTGTATGAGTATGAGACACTTAAGGTAACTCAAATACTTTCCAGGAAGGTATTTAGACTCCACATATTACTTGGGTACAATGATGGTGATCAAGATATCATATTTACTGGTGTAGTTTGGGAGGATCTGAACAGATCAACGGGAACATAGTTGATTACTAGGTTTCCACATGATGATGTCATACGAGGAACTTGGATCATTTTGACTTTGATGGTTACCAATATGGTAAAAAAAAACTAACAAGTATTAGGAGTGGTGGAATTCCTATTTGGTGGTGTGATCCGAGAATTCATATGAGAGATAGCTTGATTCATATGATGTTTGATATAGTCGTGATAGTAATTTGTCCACTTTGTTTTTGGGAAGTCATTAGATGGGAGGTCGTAACTTACTCTCTATGGAAGGATAGACTTGAGGTTGGTTGTGGATTTGCAAGTTTATGTCTCACTAAGAAACCATCATAGGGGAGGATCCAAGATAGTGGTTTCAGTCCTTTCTAGGAGTTCATCTTGGGGTTCCAATAGAGGAGGATGAAGATTAGGCAGATTGGTCTGATGATGATGATCAAAGTGGTGCCACGTCAACATGGTGGTACCCTTCAAGGATTAATTTGGGACCCTGAGATTACATTGCTTGATAGTTCAGTTACTATTAGAGATGAAAGCACTGAATTCGACTTTCCAGAGTTTAGTTTTGACATGCTTAGGATTGGTTTCTTGGAGGAGTGGTCTTCCAAGGATTTGACCAAGTTTATGCATCTTATGATTTCCTAAATTATTAGGGGAAATCATGTGGATTAGTGTATTGTCTCTTTACAGACTAGTGTTATGAGTATATGGTGCTTCCCAAGATACAAGCTAGTTTGGAATACTGGAAATTTTACCATCTACGGGGTTCTTGTGTTTGCATGGAGGGACTTCATGGAAGACATGTGATATTATCCAATATATGATTGGAGGATTGCAATAGAATGGGGTTTCTAGAATATTTGGGATTTTCCCTTTCATACTTGGAAACTAGGTGTAGTCGATGCTCGATTAGTTGGTGACCATATAGACTTCTATATGATATCTAATTGTAGAGAGGGAATGCCTTGGATGGGAATGATACTCGATAGTGGATGTGATCCTTTGAGGCATTACTGCTTGTGGATGCATAGTGGGAATGATCGTCGAATGACTATGATCAGAGTAGCACAAAATCAACATAGTGGCTCCTTTCTAAGGATAACTTGGGACCCTAGGATTTCAATATGAGACAGTGCAATATTTGACATGGATGTGAGAGCTATTTTTTTCTCTCATGATATTGGTTCCCTAGAAGAGCATTACATTGATGAGTTGATCAAGTTGTTTCAACACCGAGTGGCCTTGCTTGTTGGCAGTTTTCAAGAGGCCTCTTATGACAGTACATTATCATACCATGCCTTGAGCGAAGGATGCTTCACATCCTACATGGTGGTTTGGGACCCTAGTATCATTTTTAGTCTCAGTTTCGATCGATCGATGCAGCGCCAGGTTATGATGGAATTACTGGAGGATAAGAAATATTTGGGAAGGGAGGATTTATCATGTCCCTATTTTTGGGTTTCCTCATTTCATACTGGAAGGGACTTTCGTGGCTTGTCAGTGGAGAAAATCGAGTAAAAGGGGGTTGTTTAATGTCACTTATATAGGAGATGTTATGTTTTTAAAGTGGCATTAGTTAATTAAATTAAATTTATATTATTAAGTTACTTAACTATTATTAAAGTGGATTTTCATCCTAAAGTGAAAATTGGAGGGAACAAAATTGTTACATTAGATTTGGTCAAAAAGGGAAAAGTTTTAGAAGGATTGATTTAGTCAAAAGGGGGAATTTATAGAAGGCAAGGAGGAAGGATATAGAGGGGGTTGGAAAAGAATAAAAGAAAGGTAACCCCTCACTTCTCATTATGATGATTTGATATATTATTGGAGTGCTCTTGCAGCCAATTTTTTTGTTGGGGTCTTGGGAAAAACACTTGCACTATAGGTTTAGTTTCAGTGGTGTAGTATCCACCCTAGCTAGAAAATAGGGTAATCCATCTATGATTTCCATTCGAGCCTAGACAAGAGGGCAGTTCATCCAGGATTTCTATTGGAGATTCACTAGGGATTTTAGCTTACTATTGGAGGCATACCAAAGTGTGCAAGAGGTTTACAGATCTTTCTAGACAAGGCCAAGCTTAGACATATGCAGGTTTCTGGAGGGTTTCAGAGAACCAGGTCGAAGGAATCGCCACGGTTTGATTAAAGAGTGTCCTGCGAGGCTCTGCTGGATGACCGATCGTCTCTCACAAGGACCTCTATGATCAAGGGTTTTTAGAGGAAAATTCGATCACGATGGTGTGGGTTAGAAGAGTGTATTTTCTGTAGTAGATTTAGCAGGATCGTTACGATATTCTATGTTTTGTTTTTTTTGTGTGTGTTTTGTGCAGCTTCTATAGCAACCAATAGAAATTTGTGTCGGTAATGTTTGGTGCAATTTTTATTATAGTTAGTGGATATTTGTATTGTTGTGTTTTCTGAAGATTCCATTCATAATAAAATTCCATGATCATCTCTTCCATTTTGGTGTATTCAGTTGTGTGCAACATGTTTGATAAAATATTCATTATGGGTATATTAGCAAACTATTTGTGAAAAGTACTCAATCAGTCAAACACATGTAATGCAAGTATTTGATTTAAATTCACAATAAAAAATACATAATTGACAACAAACCATTGTTTTCCTAGCATATTCTCATTGGGGACATTACAGTGGTATCAGAGTTGGTGATATTTCCAACCTGTAATTGAATGGTTCACAAAAGAACTACAGGTAAAAATCAACATGGACAAGGGGATGATAGAGATTATGTAGGAAATATAGGTGACACAATATAATATGGTAAGAGATTGGGAGGAGCTACGCTTTTATCATAGAAGAGGAGAAAAAGGCCCAAATCTAGAAAGGTTGATGAAGCCTAAAACTCAACTCATGATGGGGGTTTAGAAGAATCATAGGGTGATTTGCATTCATCTACCCATGTTGAGGATTTGTGCATAGAGGAAGACCAAAAAACAACTTATGAACTAACTGATCATACCAATGACACTAGTGTGTTATATGGAGAAAATGAGGATGCAACATCTTGTACTACTTGTGATGACCATGGGAAGATATTCCAATCATCTTATGTTGAAGATTCAACATCTCTTCCTTTGTATGATACTGAGGATGACAATAGTGTTGGATTACTGAGAGGGTGGGTGAATCAGTAATAGATCAATTTAATCCATGTTAACCATAAAATGCAAGTGTTATATCAATGTAGCATTTCATCCAATAGTTGCAGAGTAAATAAAAAATGAACAAATGAGCAATCGAACACATACACAGCACATCGATTTTTTTACATGGAAACCCAAAGCGATAGAAAACCACAGAAATGTTTTTCTTATGTCTTTAAGAATTACATTCCATGGAAGCAACAACTTTCTTTGTTTTCCTGCTGCAATTGGAAAGAGGCTCCAAATGATCCGGATTTTATGAGTAGGACGAAATGACTACAAATTATTAACAGATTCTTAACACAAAATAATAGAGATACAGTAAAACTAGTTTTCTATTCAATAAGGAAATAAGTTAAAACTGTAAAATGCAACAGAAACAAGCTTGCTGGAATGGTGGCGGCTTATCTCTGAGAAGAGATGTGACGGCTGCGCTCATTCACAAGAAGATCATTAAAATGTGACTTTGAAGGAATTTTTAAAATAAAAAGGAATGCCCAAAACCCTAGACATCCAAAAACCTAACCCTGGGAGATGAAGCGCCAAAAGGCATGTGGGCCCCATATGGGTAAGTTAGTACATCAACTTCTTAGGGTCGTAACGTTTGCATACGATCTCCGTTTTAGGCGTATGATATCATGTTGGAAAGGTATCGTCGAGGATATTCATTTTGAGGGATCAATGATTCCTTCGTCTATAATTGAGAAGATCGACCGGAAAAACCTTCATTTAGGCCCTCAAAATGGCCTCAGAAGTTAAAACTGCTAAAAATAGTAAATTGCCAGAAAAAATGTTTTGAGCCAATCGGAAAAGGTGGTTGGCCACTAATATCCACCTGTATCAATCCTCCCTCTTTAGGAAGCAATGGCATCCATTGCATTGATTTCCCCCATCAGATGATGAAATTTATGTTGAATTTGACCCTGGGTGATCCACTTTCTTTGGTGCAGGAGTTGCCCTGGTTTGATGACTCGATAAAGTTGGATCCTTTGTTGCCGAGTGCCGTTCATTTGTGTTTCCACAATATGATAATTTGATACTTGTTGTATGCAGTTGGGGTTGAGCTTTGTTGGTGTCAGTTGTTCTACTACATCTGTCCAATAATGGTGGGAAATAAGGGTGAAGGAGATCCATGTTAAACATTGGGTGCATGACAAGGAAAGGAGGAATGTTGAGCTCAAAATCATTATCCCCCACAGACTTGGTGATGGTGTACATCCCATAACAGAGTGGGTGATGCTTCTGATGGGGTCCTATAAGGAATTCTTTCTACAAGTGCAACCAAAATTTGTCGCCCACTTGAAACTTATGTGGCACCCGATGTTGATCATGGCACTGCTTGAACTTGTCATTGGACTTCTGTAGGATATCCTGAACCTATTAGCGGATGTGATGGATCTGCTCAATGAAACAAGTGGCCTTTTCATCTTCAGTTGGAGTAGGAGATTATTAAGTCGAGGTTATCACAAAAGGAAGTGTAACATCTATGGGACCCAATGGTTGGAATCCCAACCCCACTTGAAAGAGGTTGTGGTTGGTTGATCTATGTAGGGCTCAGTTGTAGCTATGTTAGACATAGGGAATTCTCTCATCCCACGTGCAAAGGAGATTTTAATTATACATGCGAAGGATATGCACAATCATTCGATTTATGTACTCAGTTTGACCATCTTCCTGTGGGTGGAAGGTCGTGGATTTGGTGAGCTCGGTGTCTAGCAGTGACCAGAGGCTCAACCAGAATGTGTTGATAAATCAACTCTCCCGATATGAGACAATGGTTTGTGGGATTCCAAAATGTACCTAGACTTGTTCAAAGAATATTTTGGCAGTGGCCTCTATTGTGATGTTCTTCTTGCAGGCAACCAGAATCGCCATCTTAGAAAAGAGATCAACAACAAAAAAAACAAAGTCATTTTCTCGCTTGGTGGATAGGAGGCCCGACATGTAGTCCATTGAGATGGATTCCCATGGCCTGTCAGGAGTAGGAAGAGGGGTGTACAAGCCCTGTTTCTTAGTGGTCAGTTTGGCAATAGCACAGGTAGTGCAGGACCTGATATACTTTCTCACCTTCTGTCGAAGTTTCAACCAATAGAAATGTTTCTGTAGCATCACCATTGTATTTTCGACACCGAAGTGTCCCACCATTCGACTATACTGGGCTTCCTAGATCATCTTTGATCGCTCTCTTGATGGAACACATATATGTTCCAGATGACACAACCCATCCCGAAGATGGAAATTATCAACAACTGCGTTTGCACCCAACATTTGGTAGGTGGTGGCGAAGTCCAGGTCTATCTGATAGAGTTGGGTCCATCCAGAGGTCTCATGGTCATAGGAGTCTAGCACCGTGGAGAGTGTTGCGATTGGCAGTTTGTTGAGGAAATTAGCGATGTGATTGGTGCTTCCTGTTTTATACTTGATGATGAGGTGGAATTGTTGCAAGTATGTGGACCAATTTTGATGGTGACCATTCTTCAATTTTCCTTGTGTCGATGTAAGGTAGCTAGAGAGGTAGTGGGGGGGCCCAGAGGGCCCATAGTAATAATAGTGGGGTGGACTAGATCCACTATATTATTAAATAAGACCCACTATGGTAGTTAGATATAATAAATGTAAGAGGACTTCTTAGAAGGTTCTACTTCTAGAAGATTTCTCCTCTAGAATGTTCTTAGGTGATGGTAGCACTATATAATAGAGCTCAATAAATGTAATGAGACATGAAGAGAATTATTGTATTTGGAGCCGT
>JASDQU010294761.1:554-14211 GCA_032191745.1 Picea mariana | reverse complement strand
GGAAAATGATGAAAAGTGATAAGTATGGAAGGAATGGATGATGAAATTTCGTATACCCACCCAATGGCAACTCATCCCTAAGGGAAACAACTTGCTAGGGCACTCTTTCATCCCCCCCAATTATGGACAAGTTAAAAGGAATAATGTCCAAGCAAACGTCATGAATAAAAAGAGAATTAAATGTACATATTCAAATTCTTTGAAAAT
This sequence comes from Picea mariana, assembly GCA_032191745.1. NCBI lineage: Eukaryota > Viridiplantae > Streptophyta > Pinopsida > Pinales > Pinaceae > Picea > Picea mariana. The sequence continues at coordinate 14,004 of JASDQU010294761.1, read as the reverse complement.
CAAAGTGACACGTACCACGATACCCGAACTCATTACCTCATGGATCAAGACCCACTGGTACTTTGAAACCAGGCCGATGGGATGGATGTTGCTGCTGCTGACAAAATGGAGGTGTTGAAGAGAAAGAATAGGCCCTCTAGGGCCAAGCTCAAGTAAATATGGATCTCAATACTCCATGTCAAGGATATGTGGGTATCGATACATAATCTCCTTAGTTATCCCTAGGATAGGGGATAACAATGTGGTTGGGGCATTGATCATTCATTGGAAGCCATGGTTTTAGGATTGTGTTCCAATTTAGGGATTAATGATAAGTAGGTTTTGTGTTGGTTTTTATACCCTGTTAGGGACTTTCCTTTGCTATTGTTACTTGGTTCTTGTAGTATTTTGAGAATGAGATAATAAATAAAGAGATTGTGATTGATGCTCAGCACGCAATGTATTCTTGTTGACTTTCTGATCTTCTCACAATATGTGTAAAATATTCTCTTTATCCCTATGTTATAATGTTGTCTTGCACAGTCTATATCTCAATTAGTTACCAACCCCTTCCCAAAGCTTGTGAGGCATTCTTGGATTGTCCAAATAGGTAGGGACTAGTGTGTATGACTACAATTGAAAAAATTTGAGAGAATAGAGTGATGAAGACTTGGAGTTGTCTACATCAATGTTGGTATCAGAGAAACCTATGAAATGACTTATAGGGTAGTCCATTTGAATTGCATGGGAGAGATAAGAGGAACTAGACTTATGGGGGGGGTTATGGGGACATATTTTTTAGGATATTAGTAGCAATTGAAGCCAAAATCCTTTGAAATGAGTCAAAATATGAATAAGAGAATTTTAGAACATTAATTGGAGCAGTAGATCATGTTATCGCACAATCTATACTTTCCTAAAGCATAAAGACAAGTAGGCCTAGATTGACGTAACACAGAGGTAGTACTATCACTATCACCCCAGTAGGATACCTCTTTCTAATTAGGAGGAGAAGAAACTCACTCCAAGGGAGACGTCCCAAGACCTAGTTGGTTGATGAAGGGAGATAAGACAAAGGTAAAACCCACCCCTCTCTCTAGGTCACTCAAGAGGAAGAATTCACTTGGTATTCTTTGGGGTTAAAGAGAAATTCAAGGTTAATCATACCTACCCCTTACCAATAAAACGAAAAACGTTAGAAATAACCAATGATATCAATGTTTCAAATTAATGACTTCAACATAGAAGATATGCTACCAAAACACTCTTATGCATGAAAAAATAAATGTATAGAAGCAACAATATGTCCGGAAATTGCAAGTTATAATGACAAGAATGATATAAATACTTTTGCAATTTGATAGCACTTTGTCACTTACAATTTCAAGATTTAAAACAAGTCTACAAGTGACTTCAATGGGATGTCAAAACACTTGTAAAAACAGTAAACTAAGTAATGATGACAACAAAAAAACCACTTCAGAAAGTACTTAAATTAGGAAATTAAACAAACACTTTAGCATATAATGATAGCAGTTTTCCTAGTACAAGTGTTGGGTGGTTTTATGGACAGTTTAAGGGTTGTTAAGGGGATTCAATGATGGATGTAACATCAGTTACAACAACAACAACAAAAAACCTTCAACAAACTTCATAATTTTTCACTTGGAATGATAGCAAAGGGAAGATTAGTGCCTTGGGTGGTAGCACCTAGGCTAGCGCAAATTTCTGGGTAGTTTATTAGGTTAGTATACTTGTTAGGGATGCAAACTAAAGGTTTTAGAAGCGATTATAACAGTAGTAGTATGGTTTTTAGTGTTAGTGAGAGTTTCAAGAAGATAATTTGAAAGTTTGTTTCGATCTCATTTATCCACAAGAGTATAGAAATCAGTGTCTTTTAGGGTTTTATGGGGTCAATAATAGTAACAATATCACTTGGGAAATAAAATAATGATAATACCCATCTAAGGGAAGAAGTAGATGCAAGAGGTGTTTGCACTTCAATGCCTCAAACATCTAAGTCTTTAAGGGAGTTCTTGCTAGAGAGTAGGCACTTCTAGGCCCTAGCATACCTTCCTTCCTTAGCTTTTTTGAAATAAAAGTAATTGGTGATTAGAGTGAGGTTACTAGAGAGCTAGCACTTTAGGTCTCTAATAATCAATCCAAAAAAAATTATAATTGGCAAGATCAAGCTAGTAGAAGAGTTGTAGGGAGAAAGAAGCAATTTGTGTTTCTCCCCTCGGGTTTAAACAAGAAATTTCATAATCTTAGACATGAAACAAGTAAAATTTACCACAAACATTCATTACATGAATAAAAATTCATATTTTCTACTTACTTCACCAAGAATAATCAATTCAAACCCTAGTTGAAGACCATTCCACCATGAAAAATGCCAAAATACACCACCATAAAGCTCTCCCAAGAGATGTGCACTAGTTATTTTAACCAATAACCCTTAAAGAGGGAGAAAATTTCAGTCCACCACTTGTGTGCGTTGAGTTATTCTCAAAAAATGAACTTAGATAGCCATATTTATATGGGAAATATTGGCTAATTAATCCAATAGTTGTTTCTTTTCATAAAACAAAGCCTACATGTCAATTTTCTCTTAAAAAGAAAAATTAAATCAATTTTCAAAATTAAAACCCTAAAGAGGGTGACATCATCATTCCTAGGGTAATGTTAGGCCTCATCCATGAGACGTTGAGGTCATATAGAAAAATGTTGGGCCTCCAAAAGGCTCTCCTCTAGGCCACACCTGCCAAAACTACAGCCCAACATCTCTCCATGTCAAACCCTAGTCCTGGGTGATGTCATGGGGATATTAGGGTGACGTCCAAGGTCTCCCAAGGCCAAGGTTCAGGTGAGAAGAGCATGGAACCCTAGGTCTAGGTATTCCATAGTGCCCCTAAAGGAAATGTCCTTCCTTTGTCTAGGGAAAGCCTTCAATCTCTTCTTACCTTCTAGTTGGGGTTTCAACATCCATTTGTGGGCTTTGAGCCCCCATGAAGGTCCGATATAATCATTCCCTCATGTGTACCTATCCACCGAGAAAGGTCATGCAGAGACAAAAATTATTCCCTCCAGGGGTTCATAAGTCACAAGGATCATAACATGTTGTTATCGGACTAATCGGTAAGTGCAGACACAAACAGATCTCCCTAGTTTCACCACAAAACTAGAACAAAACAAGACAGTATACTAAACTTCCCTTAGATTTCAATTATCAAATAGGAAGAGGATCCAAAACATACCTTTTAAATGTTGTAGACTTGACTTCGCCAAAGTGATCCTAGCTCCATTGTAAGGCTTATGGAGAATTATCTACAAAGAAACACAAGCCAACGAAGACAAGAATAACAAATTATATTTGATATGAAACTATGTATGTGATCAAGGAATCATACAATATGGACAAATAACATTCATATAGGATAGAAAAATATATATGTATTAAAGAATGTGGAAGAAAGATACAACCAGATGCCTTGATGTTGTCAGGTTCCTTCCAACAGTTCCTTGCTTCCCACACACTTCTTATCCAAGAATTATGAGATCAACAATCTATCTTGACAAAGCAAATCTCAAAGCCAACATACAAGCTCCAAAAACTCCAAGCTACAAAACTCGATAAATTTCCAACTAAGCTCTAGACAACTTTCCCAAGATAACTTTCCCCATGAGAATTCCTCTCCTTTTATAATCTAAAAAGGATAAGGTGAGGATTTTAGGATTATCCCAGGAGATTAGGGATGCGACTCAGATCCAAACTGATCAGAGGCCACCTCACCCTCGAAGTTTCTATTCTATAACTTTCGAGAAATTCATCTTTTTTCTTCGTACGAAAATTGTTGCACCCTTAACACTGAGCAAACTATGACGATGTTGTAGGCCACTATGGTGCAACCTGCGATGATCCTAGATCATCGCACCCTTAACACTAAGCAAGGTGCGACAATCCCTTTTTATAAGGTTTTTGACAAAGGAAAAGTATAATTCCATCTCTTTGGGAAAATGTATCTTCATTCTTCTTCAGGGATTCAGGTCGTTGATCCTTCTCAAGATAAAGGATAGGTTTAAATCATTAACGGTCATAGGGGTGACAAAAATAATGTGTAACAGAGAGGCCCCCAAAGTATGAAGTTAGAACAGAGTGATAGTTGAAATACTTTGTCGAGTGTGTGTAGGGAACAAGGAACACGTCGGTCAGAAACCTACCAACAAACAAGAAAATACAGTACAATAATATATCATCACTGAGGTAGGAATTCCCATACTCATAATACAAATGACTCAAAGAATAAACGCCGACATGCAAAGATCCATGTCAAGTAATACAATTCATGGCCACCAAACATACACAGTGGATCCATGCCAATATGGCTCAAATATGAACATAGCCACCAAAAATACATTGTAGATCTATGTGTTAGAGTATCAAACTTGAACATAGCCATGATACATACACTATGGATCTATGCACCAATATAATCTGAATATACTCCAACGCAACCTAAATCTATCAGAAAAGATCCAGGGTCTTCATCTCCACCACTCTATACTACAAATCTAACCATGTGAATACATGTGTTGAAGTCGAACATGGTAGAAACCACTTGATTACTGATCATTAATGAAAACTGTTAACAAGTGCGAGGGAAATTACCATTGATGTCAATGACTCCCAAGGTACCCTAGTACAGTACAATCCAATGAATGTGAATAAATGATTTGAATTCAAACACTCAATGGAATCTTCCAATCAGGGGTCAATGATGTGAACCCACTGTTGAAAGTGAAGAAACCTGCCATTGAGGCATGCATGCTCTAAGGTACTGAATGATTTCTAAGTCTTTTTCTTGGATAAGTGTTGAAGTTGACAGGAAAAGACTCGTCATGGGAGGGCCTTGATGTATTCCCCATCAATGACATAACATATGTAACAGATTTGAGGTAGATCAGAGTATGAAGTGATTCAAAACTGACACAGGGAAGGTCGACATGGTAGAAAATGTATAACTGTAGATGGTCGACTCGATAGAAGGATGGTTTAGGTTGGAATTCTCTTGAACATATGAACGACACGAAAATGGTCTTGGCAGCATTGACTCAAGGAGGACCCAACATATGAAAATTCAGATGGTCAAATGAGAGACAAATGGATTTCCCAACCCAGATACAATGATGAAGGGGGGTGTCATGTTCAAGAGTGACTATTACTGCCACTAACACAAATACAGAGACACATTTCTTTCCCAATTTCCCCCCACCATTTCTGGCGAGTACCTCTTTATTTTTACACAAGCTTGAGGAGGATAACATATGCTTGTTGATGTAAACTCATCCTTCGGATGAGTCCCTCGGAGTATATTTAATGAACACTAAGAAGGAGTGGTTCAATCCCATATGGGTCTTTCAATGTTTGTTTAACGAGTCCAAAGAAATAAAACTCAGGAGTTTTTCATGTTTAGAGAGTCTGAAAAATACTTAAAGAGGACTCCATCAGTTCCTTTTTCGTAAATTAATCCGATGAGACCAAAAAAGTGATAACCTACTGCTTATCAAATGATTTCTTCAAATAATTTTACGAGCGTGAAAAGAACAAGGTCGCTCGACAATATTTTCATGTTTAGAGAGTCTGAAAAGAGCTTAAAGGGGACTCCAGGAGGTTCCTTTTTCGTATAACCTTTACAAGTCTGAAAAAGTGATAAACTTTTACTCGGTTACATTCTCATTGATTTGCTAGCATGAGAAAGAACAAATACTAAGCTCAGGATTATTTTCATTTTTACGCAAGCTGAAAACAAAAAAAAAACTATGCTTGGGATAGATTTTATTTTTACACAAGCTTAAAACTAAACAAAACTATGCTTGGACTTGGTTTCATTTTTACACAAGCTTGAACCAGAGGAAACTATGCTTGGGATAGATAGTTTCATTTTTACACAATATTGAACCACCTTCTTTGAAGGTTGAAGCTAAAGTCAAAGTTTGATCAAATCTTCTCATCCTTCAACCGAATAAAAGATCAAGTTTAACTTTAAAAAATTCCTCAAAATCCACAAAAGACATTCATCTTTTGTATTTTGGAATTGGTAGGGACCTGGAAGTCTCCTTGATAGATCTGGCTGCAAGAAAATCTTATATGGGTGAATAAACTAGCATTCTGCATGTGTCTACACTTTCGACAACTTACAGGCATGAAATAAAGTGAGATTAGCTGCTGAAAGCAGAGATTTCGGCAGCTAACAGTACCTTTAGGAACCCAGCTAAGTTGTAGAAATTTCAAAATGAACCTTTCACTATGTTTCAATTTTATGCAGGTTTAAGGTTACCTTTGAATCATGACACTGCTCAGCATCATCTGATTATGATGAGGGTCTGCTTTTGCCTTGATGTCCAAGCTCTTCAGGTTCCCTATTTGCAAGCTTAAATTACATTGCCCTAATTGATCTTGTACATTGCAAGTTAATTGCCAAGATTCAATTTAGGAATGAAGTAACAGATCCATAACTTCTCATCGGCTACCCAAAATAAGATTTTTCGTTCTTATATGCTCATCCCCTGTAGGTATAGCAAGGCAAAAAATCCGACCCTGTAGTTGCCACAAAGCAATGTTTACATCAATGTGAGAAAATCAAGCATACAGGAGCAATGGATCAATCTCCACATGATCATTAAACAAAACTCTTGTGCTATCACAAATGAAATATCGACCCAATGTTTTCCCCTTGACACCTACAAATGTCCAAACAACAACTCATCTATCTTCTCGGTGTATTTATGAGATACGACCTTCCATATTTGCAAATCTGAAACCTGTATCATCGATCAATTTATCATTTTGTATGACAAGTCAAGAGGGAAAAGCCAAAGGATTTCCAGGCAAAAGTAATCTTCGAGAACTTAATGAAGAACCTGGAGGTTAAGACACTGGCCAAAATACTAAAGAAAGCAATAAGTCAAATAGAGAGAGATGAAAACAATCTCAACAGTACCATTATATTTTGATCACTAACACTTCCTAAGGAGGGAGGATTGATCCAGGTGGATATTGGTGGCCACCCACCTATTCCACAAGCTCAAAAAACAGTTTTCCATCTTGGCAGTTTCTCAACAGTTTTTTGGGTTCCAAACTTTTGGGGTCGTTTTGAGGCCCTAAACGACGTTTTTTGGGAATTCGAGGTCCAAGTGGGCACTAAATGCAATGTCCTGGACCAGTCTAAAATCGTTCTTCTCAGTTAGACCTTTCCAACGGTGTATTGAGCGCCCCAAATGGAGATTGTATGCAAAAGTTAAGCCCACGGGAAATTGACGTATCAACTACCCCCATCGGGGCCCACAAACCTTTTGGCTTTTCATCTTCCAAGGTTAGGGTTTTGGATTTTACTTATTTTAAAAAGGCCTTTGGAGCCTCATTGTAACAATCATCATCTTGCAAATGCGAGTAGCCATCACATCTCTCCTCAGAGATAAGTTGCCACCATTCTAGCGAGTCTTTCACTCTGTATTTTTACAGTCTCTGTACATTTTCGCTCATTAATAGAAATTGTATTACTGTATCTCTATGTTTATGGTTGCATATCTGATCAATTTATGTTATATTGTTGGATATCCTAGATATCTCTATATATTTATTTATTATATCTCTGCTCTCATTTCGTGCCAAAAATAATCTGGATCAATGGTATCAGAGCAGGTTGCTCTTAATCTTTTTTTTTTTCTTTTTTTTTCACGGCATGTCCCCGACAAGGTCCGAGTATAACAAGTTGGGTCTCGAGCTTGTCTCTCTTGAATACAATAGCTCTCACATGCCCAAGAAACCCTCCATGGAGGCAGAAAATAAAATTGGCGTAGCAGACGATCCTATCAATCTGTTGCTTGAGCAAACTCTCACGCAACAGAGGGAAGAAATGATGGAGAATTTTTCCCACATCCTTCAACACCTTCTGATAGAAACAGGTGCATATTCATCAAACAACCACTTTGGAAGCACCTCTCATTTCAAGGTACAGGTTAATTTTGATATTCTTGTATATGAAGGTCAGATAGATGCGAAAGCCCTAGAAAAATGGTTAAATTTGTTAGAAGGTTATTTATTTGTTCATAATTTTTCTGACAAGGAAAATATCACCTTGCACTCCTTAAAGCCCTCCCCAATGTCAAACATTGGTGGGAAACTTACTGGGAGAATATTTCCACAGAAGATTCTGGAATATATGGGGTCGAGCCCACTTGGGATTGTTTTATGGATGCAGTAAAGGAACAGTATTACCCTGTCGACAACTATGAGGACCAGTACATGAGATGGACCACACTACGGAAAGAGAGGGGCCAAGCAGTTCTGGAGTTCACCAATACCTTCTATACGTTGCACACCAAGCTGGGTATCAAAGAATCCAAGCAACATTTGGTTCTGAAATACCGTGGGGCTCTACACAGATACATCCAAATTGAAATGTATTTTCTAGACATCTCATCACTCGATGCTTCTTATCGATATGTTGTTAAAATCAACCAGAAATTTAAGCACCAAAACAAACAGGAGTTCAGGTCTGCAAATCTATAACAGCCAAAGTATGATAAAGATGGTTCTAACAAACAGCTTCCCAAAAACTATTCCAAGCCATGGGAAAAGAAGGGTCATGGGAAGACAAAGAAGGACACTGGAAAATGGTGTGATTTCCACAAAATCCCCTGGCACAACACCGATGAATTTCGCTCAAAACAGTCATTGGTGGTCGAGATCGGAGATAAAGAGCCGAACCATGATTCAGAATCTAATTCTAAAAAGACTGGTAAAATACAAGATCATCGATGCAAACCCCACTGCTATTGTCATGACTGCAACAATCAACCAGAAGAACCAAAAGATCCCGAAGAGGGGGAGTGCCTTTTTCATTCACAGATGTTGATAGTGGAAGCCAGAAGAACCTTATATCAACAAAGGTCGTCAAATAGTTGGGATTCTCAACAACACCACACTCGCAACCATACAACATCGGGTGGCTTCACCAAGGACGTGATCTTCGTGTCAGCCAACAGTGTCAATTTTCATATGAGATCCGGCCCTTCAAGGATGAGGTATTATATGATGTTGCCCCACTAGATGTCTGTGATGTTCTCTTGGGCCAGCCATATATGTGGAAGCACCATGTTGTTTATGACTCTCGACCCTATAGTGTCATTATTACTTTGGGGGGTCATCTCTATAGAATACCAGAGGTAGTTCCAACTACTATCCCAGCTAAACAATGCCGCAAGGTAGTATCTTATACTACAAAATTCAGCTTCTTCACACTCTGTTCAAAAGGTGAACATGAGGATACTGCAACCACTACAGCCTCGGCCCAAGCACCTTCTATCCAACAGAAGTGGGTCGAAAAGACTGCATCAAAGCACAAATATTTTATCTATACACAAACATATCATGTAGCCCGATTGATTGAATAGATTCAACCCCTCCAACAACAGGTTTGTGACAGCCTTCCACAAACCAAGCAACGCGACATCTCCAGTAAGGCAAGCAACTCACCAAGATTTAGATTTAGCAAATGCTTACCTCTCTCCCCTGGGAACTCAACGCGATGGAGACCATTGCTTCCTAAGGAGGGAGGATTTATCCAGGTGGATATTGGTGGCCACCCACCTATTCCACAGGCTCAAAAAATATTTTTCCATCTTGGCAGTTGTTCAGCAGTTTTTCGAGTTCCAAACTTCTGGGGCCATTTTGAGGCACTAAACGACATTTTTTGCGGATTCGGGGTCCAAGTGAATACCAAAGGCACTAACTTGGACTAGTTGAAAATAATTCTTCTTGGTTATGCCTTTCCAACGATGTATCGAGCGCCCCAAACGAAGATCGTATGCAAAAGATACGCCCCCAGGAAGTTGACGTATCAACTACCCCCATTGGGGCCCACAAACATTTTGGATTTTCATCTTCTGGGGTTAGGATTTTGGATTTTACTTATGTTAAAATGGATTTTGGAGCCTCATTGTAACAATCATCATCTTGCGAATGTGAGTAGCCATCACATCTCTTCTCAAAGATAAGCTGCCACCATTCTAGCGAGTCTTTCACTCTGTATTTTTACAATCTCTGTACATTTTCGCTCATTAATAGAAATTGTATTATTGTATCTTTGTGTTTATGGTTGCATCTCTAATACATATATGTTATATTGTTGGATATCCGAGATATCTCTATATATTTCTTTATTATATCCCCGCTCTCATTTCGTGCCGAAAATAATCCGGATCAGTAATATCAAAGCAGGCTGCTCTTGATCTTTTTTTTTCAGTGCATGTCCCCAACGAGGTCTAAGTATAGAAAGTTGGGTCTTGAGCTTGTCTCTCTTGGAGAAAATTGCTCTCGCACGCCCAATAAACCCTCCATGGCGGAAAAAAAAAATGGCGGAGCAGACGATCCTATCAATATGTTGCTTGAGCAAGCTCTCACGCGACAGAGGGACAAAATGATGGAGAATTTTTCCCACATCCTTCAATGCCTGCCAATAGCAACAAGCACATATTCATCAAACAACCACTTTGGAAGCACCACTCCTTTAGAGGTACAGGTTAATTTTGATATTCTCGTATTTGAAGGTCAGATAGATGCGAATTCCCTAGACAAATGGTTAAATTTGTTAGAAGGTTATTTCTTTGTTCATAATTTTTTTGACAAGGAAACAATCACCTTCACACTCCTTAAATCTCTCCCCCGTGTCAAACATTGGTGGGAAACTTATTAGGAGAAAAGTTCCACAGAGGAGTCTGGAATATATGGGGTTGAGCCCACTTGGGATTTTTTTTCTAGATGCAATGAAGGAACAATATTACCCTATTGGAAACTATGAGGACCAGTACATGAGATGAACCACACTACGGAAAGAGAGGGGGAAAGTCGTTACGAAGTTCACCAATACCTTCCAGAACATGTGCACCAAGCTGGGTATCAAAGACTCCGAGTGACATTTGGTTCTGAAATACCACAGGGCTCTACACATATACATCCAAACTGGAATAGATTTTCTAGACATATCATCACTCGGTGTTTATTATCGATATGTTGTTAAAATCAAGAAAAATTTAAGCACAAAACAAACGAGAGTTTGGGTCTGTAAATATGAAACAGCCAAAGTATGATAAAGACGACTCTAACAAGCAGCCTCCCGAAAACCAGTCTAAGCCACAGGAAAAGAAGGGTCATGGAAATACAAATAAGCACACCGGAAAATGGTGTTATTTCCACAAAAGCCCCTTGCACAACACCAATGAATGTTTCTCAAAATAGTCATTGGTGGCCAAGATCAAAGATAAGGAGATGAACCCTGATTCAGAATCTGATTCTGAAAATACTGGTAAAAGACAAATCATCGACGCAGATCCCACCATTATTGTCACAACTGCAACAAATCATCCAGAAGGACCAAAATATCCTAAAGAGGGGGAGCGCCTTTTTCATTCACAGATGTGGGTGAAAGGGACCCCGCTGCATTTTTTTGTTGATAGCGTAAGCTAGAAGAACCTCATCTCAGCATAGGTCGTCAAACAATTGGGATTATCGACAAAACCACACCTGCAACCATACAACATCAGGTGGCTTTACCAAGGATTAGATATTCGTGCCAACAAAGAGTGTCGATTTTCATACGGCATCCAGCCCTTCCAGGATGAGGTATTATGTGATGTTGCCCCACTAGATGTTTTTTATGTTCTCTTGGGCCAACCATATATGTGGAAGTGCCATGTTGTTTATGAGTCTCGACCCCATAGTGTAATTTTTACTTTGGGGGGTCATCTCTACAGAATACCATAGGTAGTTCCAACTACTGTCCCACCTAAACAATGTCGCAAGGTAGTATCTCATACTACAAAATTCATCTTCTTCACAATATGTTCAAACGGTGAACAAGAGGATACTGCAACCACTACAACCTCAGCCCAAGTACCTTCTATCCAACAAAAGCGGGTCAAAAAGACTGTAGCAAAGTGAAAATATCTCATCTGTACACAAACATCTCATGTAGCCCGACCATTTGAGCATATTCAACCTTGCCAGCAACAGGTTCGTGACAGCCTTCCACAAACCAAGCAACGCGACGTCTCCAATAAGGCAAGCAACTCACCAAGATTCAGATTCAGCAAACGCTTCCCCCTCTCCCCAGGAACTCAACACAATGGAGACCATTTATTCCTATGGAGGGAGGATTGGTCCAGGTGGATATTTGTGGCCACCCACCTATTCCACGGGCTCGAAAAACAGTTTTCCATCTTGGCAGTTTTTCGACAGTTTTTCGGGTTCCAAACTTCTGGGGCCATTTTGAGGCCCTAAAAGATGTTTTTTGGGAATTCATGGTCCAATTGACTTCAAAAGGAATTAACCTAAACTAGTAAAAAATCGTTCTCATTTATACCTTTCCAACGGTGTATCGAGCACCTCAAACAGAGATTGTATGCAAAAATTACGCCCCCGGGAAGTTGACGTATCAACTACCCCCATTGGGGACTGCAAACCTTTTGTCTTTTCATCTTCCGGGGCTAGGGTTTTTTATTTTAATTAGGTTAAAAAGGCCTTTGGAGCCTCATTGTAACAATCATCATCTTGCAAATTCAATTAGCCGTCACATCTCTTCTCAGAGATAAGCTACCACCATTCTAGCGACTCTTTCACTCTGTATTTTACGGACTCCGTACATTTTTGCTCATTAATAGAAATTGTATTATTATATATTTGTGTTAATGGATGCATCTCTGATACATTTATGTTATATAGTTGGATATCTGAGATATCTCTGTATATTTCTTTATTATATTTCCACTCTCATTTCATGCCGAAAATAATCCAGATCATTGGTGTTAGAGCAGGTTGCTCTTGATCGGTTTTTTTTTTTTTTTTCAGTGCATATCCCCAGCAAGGTTCGAGTATAACAAGTTGGGTCTCAAGATTGTCTCTCTTGAAGACAATCACTCTCACATGCCCAAGAAACCCTCCATGGTGAAAGAAAATAAAAACAGTGGAGCAGACGATCCTATCAATCTGTTGCTTGAGCAAACTCTCATGCGACAAAGGGATGAAATGATGGAGAATTTTTCCCACATCCTTCAATGTCTATCGAAAGAAACAGATGCATCTTCATCAAACAAACACTTTGGAAGCACCTCTCCTTTCAATATACAGGTTAAATTTTATATTCTCATATTTGAAGGTCGGATAGATGCGAATGCCCTCGACAAATGGTTAAATCTGTTAGAAGGTTATTTCTCTGTTCATAATTTTTCCAACAGGGAAAATATCACCTTCGCACTCCTTAAATCTCTCCCCCATGTCAAACATTGGTGGGAAACTTACTGGGAGCAAAGTTCCACAAAGGAGTCTTGAATATATGGGGTTGAGCCCACTTGGGATTTTTTTGTGGATGTGGTAAAGGAACAATATTACCCTATTGGCAACTATGAGGACCAG
>JASDQU010294753.1:13182-25571 GCA_032191745.1 Picea mariana | reverse complement strand
AGTACACACATTTTTCCTTTTAAATGTTTTTGTGAATTTTAATCATATTCAAATTTTTTTGTTTTATATGGTCTTCCAAAGACTAATACAAAATTCATTTTTGATAAGACAGATGTTGGACCTTACCGCCCTCCTGGTACTTCTCCCATTCAGCGGCGAGGAGAGGTAGTGGCAACGCCACAATATGTTGAGGATTATCAAGTGGTGGAACAAAATCTAGAGGGCCTTACCATAGATATTCTAGACATGCCTCTAGAAGAGGTTCCACGACGCAATCAGCGTCATAGTGTAGGAGTATCGGCATCCATGAGTCGACTACTCTGTAGGGTTGCTCGGGTAGTTGTGTGTTACCATGAACGTCATCCATGACATCACTTTGTAGAAGCTATGAGCTTCAGATTTTGACATTTTGGTCTTCAGACAAAACGTTTTGTAAAAAACTCTTTTGATCGTTATATATACAGATGGATTCTATCGGTTTATCATGTTTTGTGTGAATATTGATGTGATTGATTTATAAATGATTCAAATGTCTGTCTAATACATAATTAGCCAATGCATCTATTAATGTATTTAGACATCTAGGAATATGTTGATATTCAATGTAATCAAAGTAACCATGCCCCCTGGCCAAGTGAGGGTGACATGTCATGAAATCGATGCCCCATTTCGCAAAGGGACCAACTGAGACCATAGGGTGAAGAGGAGTAGGATATGACCAAATCTTATGATTATAGATCTGGCAGGCATGGCATTTCTTAAAGGCAATGATGCAGTCATTAAACAAAGAAGGCCAAAAATACCCTGCACGTAAAATCTTCTGGGTAGTAGCATACCCAGACATATGACCACCACATGCTCCAGAATGACAGTCATTCAGATCTTTCTCGGCTTCGTCAAATGCTAAGCAATGTTGAAAAATAGAGTCAATCCCTCGATGATAAAGAGTATCCCTGAGGATAATGTATTGATGAGCTTGGTAGCGTATTTGACGTCGTTCAATAGTAGATAAAGTTGGCCGGAAAGTCTGGGTTTGGAGATATATAATGATATCACCATACCAAAGATCATCAGTGCTAATAAGGAAAAAAGATTCATCGAGTAATGAATCAGCTACTACATTTTCCGTTGTAGAATGGGGAAAGTCGCATATCAACTCAGCAAAAACTAAGGACTTCTTGGACTTGGTGTGTTCGAATTCCAAGTCAAACTCCTGGAGTATCACAATCCATTTGGGGTACTTGCCCCCTAGCCATTGATGGGTAAGAATGTGTTGCATAGGGTTGCAATGTGAAATCACTGTAGTCTTGCGTGAGAGGATATAGTGCCGGAAGCATTGGACGGCTTGGACGACAGCCAAGGCCAGTTTCTCGACATGTTGATACTTGATTTCAGTCGGAGTGAGACTTTGAATCAAGTAGTAAATAACATGTTCGTTGTGAGCATCATCCTCTTGGATGAGAACCATGCCAATGGTGTAATTCGAGGCAGCAAGGTAAAGGAAATAATCACGATTGTAATTGGGGGAAAAAAGAAGCGGAGCTCGCATTAGGGACAACTTCAAAGCTTCGAAAGAATTATTGGAAATGGTATCCCAGATGAACTCTGAATCTTTCTTTAACAGCCGTGTAAATCCATGAGTTATCTCGGCATAATTTGGGATAAAACGATGAAGAAAGTTTTCTTTCCCCTACAAACTTTGCAACTGGCGAAGAGTAGAAGGAGGAGGGAGATTAAGGATCACCTCAACCTTTAAAGGATCCACCCGGATCCCTTGACGCAAAGCGATAAAACCGAGAAGACAGCTAAATTCCACGCAAAAAATGCACTCGTGAGGATTCAAATGTATACGATAGAACCGACAGCGAACGAAAATGGCCTAGAGGTGAGTTGGGTGATCGACACGGCACATTGAATGAGCAGGTAAATCATCCAAATATGGTTGAATGATGTGCTTGATATCATGAAAATCATAAGCCATAGCACATTGAAAAGTTTCTCTAGTGTTCTTGAGACCGAAAGGGATTTTTAGATAGGGAAAAGTACCCCAAGGACAAATAAAAGCAGTCTTATGTTAATCCTCAAGAACAATGTTGATTTGATTATAGCCATAGAAACCATCCATGAGAGAAAAGATTTCACTTCCGATGCAGTCATCGACAATCTGATCGACGAAAGGGATAGGAAAGTTGTCTTTTGGACAAGCTTTGTTTATATCCCTATAATCAAAACATACACGTATCGTACCTCATTTCTTGTCAATCGGGACAAGATTGGAAACCCAGTCTGTGAGAGCCACCAGATAAATAAAGCCGGCTTTCAGAAGTTTCTCGACTTCGAGCTTGATAGCAGCCGCTTTACGTGGGTGAACTGGATGAAGGCATTGCCGGACGGGTTTAGCGCCAGGGTATGTCTTTATCTCATGTATCACAATCATAGGGTCGATACCTGGCATTTCGTCATAGCTCTAGGAGAAGATGTCACGAAATTATTTGAAAAGGGAGGTGTAGGTGACTATTTCGTCGGAAGAACACGAAGCTCCAATATGGACATTTTCGACAATCCCAGGTTTGATGGATATGTCAATGAGAATCGTGGGTGAGATATTGCTTAAGTTCCCTTCGGAAAACACATTGTGTGCAGACTCGGGAACAGTTGAGATGAAAACAATGGTCGACGGAGTCAAAATCTGTTGGTAGTTCTCAAGAGTATGTTGCTCCAGAAAGAGGATGGAACGATGATGCCCATCATCCCAAGGGCTGTCCTCCATTATGGAAATGATCATCTCGTCAGTGGGGAAAATAACACGGAAAGGATCGGAAGACAACTCATCAAGAGAGGGGGTAGAAGGTGTTGTCGATTGAATGGCCTGATAGGCAGATTCAATTGCGCTTAATGTCATTGCATTGCTGAAACGAAGATGATCACCAGGGTTAGGGACTATCTAGGGGTTGTGAGACACGGGAAGTTCATGAGGCGAGGTGGAGATCATGTTGATAGAAGCAACAGACGAGCGTGGAACATCGGGTGGTGGAATGGGGAAAGTACCCATTAACGAAGAGTCCTTGAGAAGGCCTACACCGACGTTCTCATAACCCAGTGGGGTTTTAGCGATAAACGGTACGTTGCTAGTAAGGGTATCAGAATTAAAGAAGGCGAGTTGGTCAAAGGTAACAACCTTTCCTTGGTGAGGGAAATGTACGACATGGAAAAGGGTTGACACAATGGCGCGCATGGAATCGATCCAGCTGCGGCCAAGCAGAAGACTATAATCAAGGGGAGTGTCAAGGACTTCCACTTCGACTTGGACCATTTTTCTTTCTAACGTGATGGGAACTGAAGGAAGGACACCATAGGGCTTAAAACCAGAGCCATTGAAGGATTTAAGAGTGTTCTGAGATTCATTCAAAGGACGAGAGCCAATGGCTTTCCAACAAGCACGAGACATAACACATGTCGAGGCACCCTTATAAATAACGGTTCGGGAAATGTTTTTTTCAGAGACAACTACTTGGATATGGAACGTGAGTTGAGGGGGTAACCTTAGAATGTGATCTTCCAAGTCAAAGACTATCAAATTCGTATTTTTCAGATCAATTCCACCGATAGCCTTCAACAGTGCCTTCCATTGTGTGGGACAAGTCTGAAGGACTTCAAGGGCTAACATCGTAGAAGGTGCCTGGGCCAGATCTTCAACAANGGGCAACACGAGCATGAGGATTGAAAGTTGATTTTCGAACGACGCCCTTTGGGGGGGGATGCAGAACTGTGTCGAGGCTCGGTTGCTCAAGATGAAGAGGACCGTTGGTAGGTGGAGTCGTGGGAGAGGGTTGTACCAAGGAAGGGGTTAAATCATCAACCTTCTCCTTAGAGGGAGAATAATACTTAGCTCGAGTAGTGAGTGCAACGTTGTTCTACTTAGAATCACCAGTACACATCAAAACATATGATGTAGTAGAAGATGAAGGTTGGCCATGAATGACCAACTGAGCCTGTTGTTGAGATGGGAAGGGTTGGGACAAGACAGTTGGTGTAGGTGGTTTTAGTGCTCCTTGAAGGAACTTAGTGACCTCAGAACGTCATGGAAAATCCTTGGTGTAGTGATCATCACCACAGATGAGGCAAGGGTATCGTGGTTTGCACTTATCCCGATCATCAACAGGGGTAGTTTTGGTTTGCTCTGCTTGAGAATTATTTTTTCCCTCCTTATTCTTACCTCTCCCCTTTTTAGATTTGTTTTTACCAGCTGGGGTGGATTGAACTGCATTTACCTCTGAAGTCTTGCCGGTGGGAGGGGTAGGAGACGAAGCATTTTGAACATTAGAAGAAGCAGATTTAGGATTTACGCTTGACACAGAATGTGGTTGGGCTTGGGAAGAGCCAATCACACCATCAGCTACATGCGAGGCAGTGGGAGTAGTTGAAGTGATGGAAGTATTAGGACGAGGTAAGTCAGGTAGTAAATCTTAAAGGGTTCCCATTTGTGAATAAACGAGGTCAAGATATTGAGCACGATTTATAGCCTTCTCTTTCGTGACTACGCCACCCATGGCAATGTCCTTACCGATGTCGTTCACAAATGATTTTATAAACCACTCGGCCAGTAACTGATCGGGGAGCTCAAGTTTAATGAGTCATCGTCTCCTTCTCCACTCATGGATGTGATCAGATATATGATTTCCTTTGTTCTGTTTGAAGGAAGTCAAAATCTCGGTCCCCATGTCATAACGGATCGATAACTGGTAATGTGTAAGGAAAGCCATAGCTAGAGTGTTGAAGTCAGAGAAGAAACTTCATGGCAATTTGATATACCACTTCGCAGCAGAACCGGTAAGGGTTCGTTGAAAAAGACGTAAATGAATAGAGTCATCCACCAACGAGTTGGATGAACACCATAGGTGAAAAGTCATAACGTGATTGTTTGGGTCCTCTCCCGCTTTGTCGTCGAATTTAGGAATGTACGATGGAAGCTTGGCGGGTATAACAGGCCATTGGGGAGAGTGACGAATAGGATCATTTAAAATCCTTGACAAATCCAGAAGATCCAAAGTGGCGAGAAAGGGTAACTGTCGATTCACCTGCGAGTACTGGTGGATTTGGGGAGGAAGCCCTGTTGGCAAACCAATAGGACCATAAGCACTCTGCATATAATGTGAATACCCTGGCATATTCGGTGGTGGTTGGAGAGGATAATAGCTCATAGGATTATACCCTGGAACAGGGGCTTGAGTTTGAGCATTCGCCCCCCAAATGGGATTGAACAAACCTGGATATGGTTGGCCCATGCTACGGGGTGTTATGGATGCAGCTGAAAACTACTACCCCCCAGTCGATTGAGGAGGATTTTGTATCAACTGATTCCAATACTGGGCCAAGGATGAAGGCATTTTTTTCCCATAAGGTGGGGTTGGTCCTCCCATCGAAGGTGGTGTTCCAATTAGGGGTTGTGTTCCAAAAGGAATTTGCCCACTGAGAGGGGGTTGTGTAATACCACCTTGGTGAAATTGTCCACCAACCGAAAACTGGTAATTCGGAGTGAATGATAGAATAGTGCCACTAGGATTAGGATTTCCAGTAGAAGATGAAGAAGGTCCTCCAAAAGGAAATTGAGGGAGTGTTGGAACAAAACCGGGAAGAAAGTGCCCAGAAGAAGAAGGACCATTAGGAGAGTCGGATGGAGTTTGCGCAGGAGTAGGAATGGAAGCATTCAACACACGGTATCCAAGTGGTAGTGTCGGGGTGACGTTGGGCATTTGCGGTGTATTAATGGGAGCAAGACCAACCACAGTAAACCCGTTTGGAACACTCGTAGTAACTGCAATGTGGGCCATTTCAGCAGGGACGTTAAAGGATAAGCAGTAGTCACCGATACTGTCTCTGTACTAGAGATTCCATAAATCACAGGTGGGTTGATCGTGGAAATCACTGGTGAACCTGGACCAAAAAGGTCCCGTCGAAAAACGCCCGTAGACCAAAAAGGATCTTGTTCCCCAGGTCCAGACGAAGATCCAAAATACACAAAAATTAAGTCTCCTGAAGAGTTTGCTCGCATAAAACGTCTCTCAGAATCGGGATGAAGTCGAAATTCCTCTTGAGTATTTGTAATTTGAAAATGTTCTAGAGAGTCAGTTCATTCAACTTGTGGTGTGGTGACGACTGTGACTTCACCTTGGCAAGGAGAGCCCTCAGGTGTACTTGTAGGCAAGGGTTGAGAACCTTCGAGATGCTCTGGAGATAAACCCTACATTCTATGTGAACGACTTGGAGGAGCTATTGTAAATGAGTAACAAAGTTCACAAATAAAATCCTATGTTCAACTTCGAGAAACAAACAACACATGCTAGTAAACAAAATCTAGAAAGAAACACCAATCAAACAAGACCTTCTAATTTTGAAGCCACTAGTTGGTGATGAAATCCAACGTCGCAACAACGAGACGAGAAGGGGTTGGGCTAGGGTGGAAAAGTTACGCTGACGACCTTCTTAACGGACTTACACCCTGGTGCAAGCTCCCACAGATAATCATGGGTATACCCTCCAAGGAGCCCGAGTGATTTTGGTCAACATCAATTCCAGGTACCGTGAAGACTTTCCCCTTCACAGTCACCTCGGGTAAGAACCTAGAAAGATAGGCCACTAAGGTCACCACCAACAACAATAAAGCCTAGGGGGATAGTCGACAATCCGATCCACATGCAAGGGCAGGGTATCTAGCCTGAAATCAACTCAAAAGGCTTCCACTCATCATTGTGTGTATACCTCCAAGTGACCCATGTAATACGTGCAATCTCTACACTGATATCAACAGAGCAGGGTGAGTAACTCTGTCAATATCAATGCGACCTCATGCTTGACCCTTGTGTAAGAAGGGCTTCCCAAGATAGAATGTTACAAATGGAATTTAACACTCCCTAACACAAGATGCTATTGTGTGTTTTGTGCTTTTGGAGAGTGTATCTCTCTTCCTACTCCAAAGCACTAGCCTAGCTAAATGTTGGTGTAATAGAGCCCTAGAAAAGAGTTACTAGTTAAATTTTATGATTGCGCAGTGTTATTAAGAGCTGTTGTTTACTCAAAGGAAACACAGATGAAACTTATTTTGTATGACTCTGACCCAACGATGCATAGATGTGAATGAAAAATATATCAATTTTCGTTCAATGAATCCTATGTATGGGAGGGAAAGAGAAAGTTTTCCAGATCAACCTTGAACTACAATGAACAATTTCCTTATGCAAATGAAACAAATCAAGCATCAAATAACAATACTCTATTGCTTCTTTTTCAACAATTTCAACAATTTGATTTTCAATGTTTTCGAAGACAAAAAAGATTTTTTGAAAGAAAAACTTTGTTCACTTTTCAAAAAGGACCCTCACTATGCCAATGAGAGTACAAAAAATAAAAAACCAATGAACAAGCAATGATAAAAACCCAATCCACTCTTTCAATGAAAACAAAAATATCAAGCAAACCAATCTAGTCTTTTCAAATGCATAAGAAAATGGTCGTTCAAACCATAAGAAAATGACAAAATACCAAGAAAACTCAACTTTCAACCGATCACCGGTTCTTAACTAATCAAACACACTCAGATTCTGAAAGCAGAGAGAATGGTTTTTCCAAGAAAAGTCAAGAAATAAAAGTCAATACAAAAATGACAAGAAGAGCCTTGAAATCCTAAGACTGTTCATGCATGGAAATGAAGACAAGAAAGACACCAATAAATGGTCCAAGAAACTCTTATGAGGCACCTAGACTGATCTGGGCAGTTAAAGATTCCAAAACTCAAATCCAAAAGTTTGAAAAAATGAGTTTGCAGGCTGGCAATACTACACAGTGCGAGAATTAGGCATTCTCACAGGTGACCCTTGAGTAGAGTGCAAGAACCTCGCACTGAACCTAAAGGCAAAATGCGAACTCTAT
The DNA here is from genome assembly GCA_032191745.1 of Picea mariana. Classification (NCBI taxonomy): domain Eukaryota; kingdom Viridiplantae; phylum Streptophyta; class Pinopsida; order Pinales; family Pinaceae; genus Picea; species Picea mariana. The sequence goes on along the minus strand of JASDQU010294753.1, from coordinate 17,645 downwards.
AGATTCTCGCAGGCTACAGTGAAGTGCAGTGCGAGAACCTCTGAAACTAGTCAATTTTTTGGAAAATGAAGCAAAATTTGAAAAGGCCTCTGGACCCAGAGGGTCTATCAGGATATCCTGAAGACTTGGAGATTGATAGGAAAGGAGAAAAGTAAAACAAGAGAAAATGGCCATAGAAAAATACCAAAATCCACAAAGAAAATGGGATGATCCCCAGTGGAGTCGCCAATTTTGTTATCGGATTAATCAGTAGGTGCGGACACTAATAGATCTCCCTAGATCCACCTGGATCTAGAACAAAATAGGATAGGACATGATTCTTTCCCTAAGTTTTGACCATTGAATTAACTAGGAGGCAAGAACAAATAACATACCTTATGATCGCTTCCTAGGGTCTTTGTTGCTCCCACTTCGCTCCAGTTCTCTTGTGAAGTCAAGATCAAGACAACACAAACCAACCAAAGTGAGGATAGCACAATCTATTCAATTGTCAACCTATGTGTATGATCAAGGAATTACACAATTAAGTGGAAATAGCTTTATGAGAAAGGGACATGCCACTGCATCATATTAATTGAAAGTAAAGATTACAACTTGATCCTTGATGTCGCAAACTTCCTTTCGATGGCTCTTGGCTCTAACACACACACTTGCTCAATACTTGTATGAAGAAGATCAAATCCTCTTGATAGACTTGCTGGAGTATCCAAGCTGTTGTTTAAGCTAAGTCCTTCACACAATTCTTTCACCAATTCTCCAATGAATCTTACTGAACCTTTTCCATGAGAATTCCCTCGATATATGTGAGAGAATGAGATAGTTACTTGGATAAGAATGATCCCAAAATATCAGGGAATCCAATACAAGGATAACCATTCGAATGCCAACCCATCCTTCTAGAAACATTGATAATTCATCTTTTTCCATGCTTTAATAAGAGTTCGCACCCTGGCTATTCAACACAGTGCGAGAAGTTCACACCCTGGCTTAAAGCAGCCTGCGAGAATGGGTCATTCTTGCACCCAAATGTATTAGCAGCCTGTGAACCTCTTTGAAAAATGAGTTTTCTGGGAAGAGATAAAAGTAACATTTCTCAGGAGAAAGTTCTTATGAAAAGCCTGAGTACACCATCATCAATGCATCATCATGACGACTAAAATCATGGGTAAGAAACTCTCCTTAGGATATACCTACAATGTCATGAATGGTGCAATAATCTAGGAACCCAAATTGCTCCATGTTAATATGCTAGGAGAGATGGGGCTTGAGTATGCATTAAATGGTTTTGGCTATGATTTTGTAAACAAAAGTACATAGGGAAATGTGACAATATTGCTCAAAATCCTCTAGCTCCTCCTCTTTTGGAATATTTTCTATAAAATTGGCATTAAAAGGGAAGTGTATCTTACCTACCTCTTTGGATTCTTTGTTTATTTCCAGTATGGTCATTTTCCAACATATCCCTAAACCCCAAGAAGAATTCAATCATCTTTCTGTCAGAACCTGGCGACTTCCATGGTTGGAAGGACTTTGTTACTTTATGAAGATTTTTTTTTGTGATCGATGTCATTAGAGACTTGTTTTGTTAGTCATCAATCCACCCATTGTAGAAATAAGTTATACTCATAATATCCCAAATGTTTTCCTGTGGAGGTTCAAAGTAAACCTTCTTATATGCTAAACCAAAAAAATAATTATTTGTTTTAAACCCACGCATTCAGTGCTTTCCCAGTATTTTACTTTCCAAATGGCATTGGATGTCTTCCTAGCCTATGCTTGTCAGTGAAAAAATTTAGTGTTGTTATTCCCCTTGATAAGCCATAGAGCTCTACTCCTCATCATTCATTGGCCTCCTACCATGCTATGATCTTTATCTTTTATTTTTGAAGCATATTATGCTAAAATAATACCTCCTCATTAATCCCTACATCCAGATATGTCCCATGTAGCTTTGAGATATTTCCCTCTATAAACACTAGAGCCTCGTTACGTGGGAAAGTAGATTTATCCCAACCCATTGATAGGGATTTTACATTATAGTATTTTTTTCTACAACTTTACCATATCATGGTTTAGGTCATCAATTGTGTAGGCTTCCTAGTTTTTAGTAATCATGGTTCTATACTCCTTGTAAGACAACTAATGAGGATTGAACTTAAAGGGCACCGATAGTTTTTTATCCTTTGTAGCTATCTCCAGTTTGATAGGGTGGTGGTATAATTTTAATTCCTTCAAAACTATGGATTTGTATGAGGGGAGATTCATGACCAGATCCTTCTTTATGAGGAATTAGTTCAACCTTGTACTTATCTCCTAAGTGTCACCCCTCTTATTTGACCAAGTAGCCTATGGAACTAAATGTTCAACATGTGACTATAAGTTGGGTATCTAATATCTTAAGAAAATAATTTGCTAGAAGACTGAGTCGAGAATGAGCACCTCATTTTTTTACTTATGAAATGTAAAATTTAGGTCCCCCTGAGAATTAGCATGTGGAGGTATAATAGGCCCTAGACTACCAATTTATTCTAGAAGGGCCTCCTTTTGTGAGATGGGGCATACGCATTGAGGATGTCCAACTACAAAGACTGGTAAAAGGTCATTTTATTGCATGTTGATTATGTGGAGAGAACCATTACATTAAACATTGTCCATGGAAGACTGTAACCTTGGAAGAAAACCATAAGAAGCAGGATTTAATAGAAATATTAGAGGTTTTGGACACCCCAGGGATGGATTGGGGCGACACCAATAAGAAAGGAAAAGAGCCTAACCAATCTATATAAGTTGTCATAAAATTTAGGCGAGCAGAGGGTGCCAAGAAAAAAAATGGTCGTAATCCTATTGTTTGTTGGGTGTGTGTAGAGGACCATTATTGAAGGAGATCAATATCATTTTGAAACCTAGGGGAGGGTTTCTCTAATAAGGGCTCATGATATTGTTACTTGTTTACCCAAGATTACCTCCTTTTATGATTTTTATTTGGTCTATGTCATATGGTACTTTACACCTCTTGTAGTTGTTGAAACACTTGACATCATTGACTCAATACCCCCTGATTGTAGTTGATACTCTTTTACTCTAGCTCAGATATTGTATTTTCTCTAAGTGGATATTGTGGGGGAATAAAAACACTTCCTTGTTTGTTGAGGAGACAATGTGCCTAGTCTATCCTCCTATGTATCTTTTTCACACATCAAGAGTGATATACTATTTGATTCCTCCCTTTGTGAAGTTGTATCTTTCAATTGAGATGTAGGTACACTATCCAGAGGTGCTTGAATGATGCTTTAACTTATGGGTTACGAGATCTTATCCTCTACCTATACTAACCTCACATGTGGATTTTTTTTAACTTCATGATCTCCTCATCCACTAAGGCATGTTCAGAAGGTGTTTTTTTCCCACTAAGACTGAGCTCTTCCATGTTTTGTTTACCCTTTCGAGATCCTTCCAATGTTTCTACTCCCATATATATTGGACTCAAGACCATGTGGTAAGAATCACCGAAGTTTGTTTGGGACATATATGGACATGAAATATTTGTTTCCCATGGGATTGTAAAAAGGTGCATTGATAGGGGATGTTTTTGTAGTCCAACATTTTCACAAAACTATGCTTTCCTACCTCTATAAGAATAATGTCAGGAAGTCAAGAGATAGGAGAAAGAGGTCAAACCATTTCCTTCAGCCGTGTGCCCTCCTCCCGTGAAAAATTGTGTGCCCTAGCCTCTACAAATCGTGTTCCCTCCTCCTCTGCAAATCATGTGCCATCCTCCTTCTCCTGTCTTCCAAATCCGTCCTCTCCAAACCGTGCTCCAAATCCATCATGGTGGTAGCTTGCAGCCTGTGCATGAGTGATATAGTCACCGGAATGTGGTGGTCAGTGTGTGGACTGTGGTGGTATCTTGCAGTAGGTGCACGAGTGTTATACGCTATGTTTTGAAATGTTTTATGTTGTTTTATTTTGGTTTTTATTTATGTTGTTTTTATTTTCGTTTTTAATTTTGGTTTTTTTATATTATATATTATATATATAATATACAACCCAACATTGATATACAACCCAAACATGAAGTCATGAGACCTACTTGGGTTGTGGATTTGAACCTGGGTTAGGAGTTGGCATTTTAGAGGTTATGGGTTAATGGGTTTGTGATTTGGAGTTTAGTAGGAGTTAGTGGGTTAGTTTTCAACAATTAGTGTGTTAGGGGTTGTGAGTTAGTGGGTTAGTATTTTTAGCCTATATAGTGGGTTTGTGTGTTCAACATTAAGGGTTATTGGTTTATAGGGTTAGCGACTACTAGGTTAGATGTTAGTCAATTAATTGTCATTAGGAGTTAGTAGGTTAGATGATAGTCAATTAGTTCTCATTGGGGGTTAACGAACAAGTGACCATTAGTGGTTGGGTTTTAGGGGTTATGGATTGCTCTCTTGGTGGTTTAGGGATCATTAGGGGGTATA
>JASDQU010294752.1:0-13564 GCA_032191745.1 Picea mariana | reverse complement strand
TTCTGGTAACACTGATACAAACTTCTCCCTAGACAGAGGCTTGGTGAGAATGTCCACAATCTGCTCATTTGTGGATATGTACTAGAGCTTTACTACTCCCTTTTGCACCATGTCTCGGATGAAGTGATATTTGATCTCAACGGGCTTCGACCTATCATGAAATACTAGATTCTCTGAAATCTTGACACAGCTTTGATTATCACAATGTATCAAGGTCGTCTCTAGCTCTTGATCAAACAGTCTTGCAAGAAACTTTCGAATCCATACTACTTCACGACTTGCGACACTAGCTGCGATATACTCTGCTTCTGTTGTACTGAGTGCTACAGAATTCTGCTTCCTGCTAAACTGGGATATCATAGTTGATCCTAAACTGAATCAGCACCCCAAGGTGCTCTTTCTGTCCACTGCACTCCTTGCCCAGTCAAAATCAGTATATCCCTGCAACTTCACTTCACCACCTGAGACATATCTCAAACCATATCCAACTGTACCATGCAGGTAACTCAACACATGCTTTGTTGCAACCCAATGGAATTGCCTCGACTCAACCATAAACTGGCTCAAGGTGCTCATCGCAAAGCAAATATCTGGCCAAATGTTAACCAAGTACATCAAGGATCCAATCAGTTATCTGTACATAGTGGGATCCACCAAACCTGAATCTAAAGTGGAATCACTCAGCTTCTTCAAATTTGTCATCATAGGTGTAGCCATGGACTTGCAGTCCATCATACCGAATCTACTCAAGATCTCAACTGTGTACTTCCCCTATTTGAGAAAGATCTCACCTAGTCTCTGCCACACCTCCAATCCCAAGAAATAATGCATCAATCCAAGATCCTTCATCTCGAACTCAGAGGCCAACTCCCTCTAGCACCCGACAATGAGCCTCTCTGCCCCCGTAAGGAACAAATCATCAACATACATCACCAAGATCAAAGGATTTCCATCAACAACCTTGTAGTAAAGGTTGGGATCTGCATCACTCTTGGTGAAGCCCAAACTCATCAAGTATCCATCAATCCTGGAGTATGATGCCCTGGGTGCCTGCTTGAGTTAATACAAGGACTTTTTCAATCCGCAAACATGAGACTCCTTCCCATGTATCACAAAGCCCTGAGATTTCTCTATGTACACTTCCTCCTCAATCACACCATTGAGGAACTCAGTCTTCAAATCCATCTGATGTAATCTCCAACCCATAACTGAAGCAAGAGAAATAATAGTCCTAACAGAAGTGTACCAGGCGACTGGAGCAAAAGTCTCCTAATAGTCCACTCCCTCTTTCTGAGGGAATCCTCTTGCCACAAACCTCGCTTTGTACTTCTTGATGCTGCCATCTGCTACATGCTTGATCTTATAGATCCACTTGGAAGTCACCACCGACTTCCCCTCTGGTCTCGGAACTATCTCCCACACATCATTCTTCATGATGGATTGATACTCTTTCATCATGGCATCCTTCCAAACCTGCTGGCATGCTGCCTCCTCATAACTAGAAGGTTCAGAATCAATGATGTGACTCATCAATGCCATATAACTCGAGAACCTCTAAGGTCGTTTGCTCTCCCTTAAAGTACAACTAGGAGTTGCATGCCTCTTTGCATCCTGCAAAGTGTCACAAAGCCATGTTGGCCTCTTCCTGATTACTGCAACATCTCTAGGTAGATCCACTGGCTCTACTGACTCCTCTTGATAGTTTAAAGGATGAACAACTGGACTAGAGGGATTTGTACCACCATCCTTCGGAGCCTCTTGCTCCTCACTATCAATCTCCATATGAGACTCTCTAGACTTCCTGAAGGCTACCTCTTCATCAAAAGTAACATCACGACTAACCTCAATCTGACATTGTCCTGGAATATAGATCTTGTAGGCCTTCGAAGTCTCATTGTATTCCACAAAAGTACCCTTCTTTCCAGAAGGTTCTAACTTCGTCCTCTTCTCCTTGAGCACATGGATGTATATACTGGACAACCAAGGATCCTCAAATGGCTGACCTTTGGCTTCACTCCTGTGAATGCCTCCTCAAGAGTCTGATCTCCTGAGGAGGCATTCAAGGCAATGGTTCATGATCAAAATCTATCCATGTTCTTATGGGCAGAGGCTTCACTCCTGTGCATGCCTCCTCAGGAGTCTTATCTCCCAATATCCGATGAGGACTCCTGTTTTGAACATAAACTGTTGTGATGGTCCATTGTGGAGGTTGTCAAGGCAATGGTTCATGATCAGAATCTACCCATGTTCTTATGGGCAAAGGCTTCACTCCTGTGAATGCCTCCTAAAGAGTCTTATCTCCCAATATCTGATGAGGACTCWTGTTCTGAACATAAACTGTTGTGTTGGATGCCTATGCCTATGCCCATAAGAACATGGGTAGATTCTGATMATGAACCATTGCCTTGACAGCCTCCACCATGGACCTGTTCTTCCTTTCCGCAACATCATTCTATTGAGGGTTGTAAGGCACTGTCAACTCCCTCTTGATTTTTGCTTCCTTGCAGAAATCACTGAAGTCAATGGAAGTATACTCCTCCATTATCTATCCTTAAAACCYCGATCATCTTCCCCGTCAAGTTCTTTTTCTGAGCCTTGAACTCCTAGAACTTGCTGAAGACTTCATCCTTTGTCTTCATGAAGTAGATCCATGTCTTCTGGGAAAAATAATCAATGAATGTCACATAGTACAAGAAGCCACCCAATGATGATACTGTCATCGGTTCGCATACATCTAAATGCACTAGATCCAAGAGCCCTTTGGATCTACTCTCACTGCTTGGATAAGGTCCCTTGGTATTCTTGCCAAGTGTACATCCCCCTACAAACACCCTCATGCTCTACCTGGAGATCTGGAATACCAATGCTTGGGTTGGGCGTCCTAATAATCTGTACAATCCTCCCTCTCGAACACCAATCACTCCTGTGAATCTATGCTTGAGCTCTTAGGCCATACAAGAACCTGACCATCCACAAATACACCTCTGTAACTTCTATCCTCCAATGTTGAGATAGAGAGCAGGTTCTTCCTTAAACAACAATATTGTTGTCCAAGGTCTACTCCTTAGACCTGTTGTCTCCTCAAGGTGTAAGACATGCTTGTGGCCTTACTAGGCATGCTCCATCAAGGTCCATGCCTAAACAAGGAAGAAATCGCAAAAATATGAGGCTTAATGGCCTTTCTTCATGGCTGAAAAATGTCATCCCAGACCTCTTATTCCTCCACGGTAACCTGCCCGGAACAAGAGCCAAAACAAAACACAAGAGCAACACTTTTCTAGTGTTGTAACTAATCATTCCTCCACGATAACCTGCTCGGAACAAGAGCTAGAACAAGAAAAAAGTACAACACTCTTCTAGTGTTGTAGGCATCAATAGATCTGTGACAGCGAAGCTCTGATACCATGTTGAATTTTCAATTTCTAGATTTGATAATTATTTCCTTATGATTTCAAACAGAATTTTATGCCACTATTATCATAGAATAATTACACACTGAAAATCTCAACCAAAAATAACTGCAGCGGAAACAACAGAATCATATAAAGATAGCCATGCACAGTAGACACAAGATTTTACCTTGGGAAACCCAGCCATGGGAGAAAACTCAACAACTTTTCTTAAGAAGAATTCAATCCAAGTTTATCACCATTTACATGAAGAAGCCCAGAACAAGATAATTGTGCCCTTGTATGAGGAAGAACCCTCAAGGATAGCGCACCACAAAAGAACTGCTAAGATACTCCAAAAAAATAGCGCAACTAGCAACTACGCACTGCAATTGGAAATTGGCAACTGCACACTGCAACAAACAACTGGGAACGGCACACTGCAATAAACAACTAGAAACTGTGCACTGCAACTGCAACTGGTTAATGCGCACTTGATGAGAAGAGTTGTGTGTTTTTTTTTGTCGAGTGAAATGATCCAACCTTTATTTATACAGTTCGAGTCACCTTCAATTTCCTTGTGGGGGCTATTGGAAAAATAGGTGTGCTCGTTTCACCATAGACAATATAGAAATATTGTCACCCAACTATAGGCAAAGGCCACCCCCAAGCACCTTAACCTTGACAGAGAGAATAATTCTGGAAGCAAACCCTAAAACCAATAGCCAACCAAGGTAGCGTACCTCTCTCTAGAGCTAGCATACCAAGTAGAAAGTCCAAACCATAACCAGAGAGAAAGTCCAAGCCAAAACCGAAATGCCAGTTGTAGCAGATGCAGCTGCAGCTCCTCTCCAAACTTGCACACAACTAATCTTATGTAGTTGTGAGAGTGAGGGTGACAAATGAGCTCTAGCACCCTCTTATTTATAGTCCTCCAAGTGACCTAACTGGGCCGGCTTCTACTTCTGGAGGCTAATAACTCAATAATAGATATTCTCGAGTCGATTTGTCTCCTCGGGGTTATTATCCAACGTTTTAGGGTTTCTCTTGCTTCCCGGAATATTCAAGTCTTGTCAGGGTTACATGTAGAGGTTAATACATCCCGCGGCTATCATAATATCAACACTCCCTCCTAGCTAGGGAGGTATTAAAGGCAATGGTCTTGAGCACAAACAGACCATTCAACCGGTAGCATCATCATAGCCACACAGGCTATCTCATGGTCACCATCATCACTATCAGTATCATCTGATAGCATCAACTGCATCATCTCTTGAAACCATACTTCATCTGAGTAATCAAGCATGATGTTGAATAAGTCACTCACTCCACAGAGTGATACAAGAACCATTCTTCTAGTCTGGACATATGTCATAGAAGAATAATTGTTCCAACAAATGTTGGATACCACGCCATGGGCTACAAGGACTATTCTTCTAATCCGGACATACGTCCTAGAAGAATGACTGTCCTGGACCATTTTCCACAGGGAGAATGTCTGTCCATCAACATATTGAATATCCATCTAGTTGGTAATCATCTCCAACACTAGAGATAGTCTCCATGGAAATCAGAACAATGGCATTCAATAGAACACAACTGTGTCTATCCATAGTAGTACACAACTACTATCCAGTGGTACACAACCACACCTAGTAGCACACGGCTACTAACCAGTGACACATAGTCACAACCAGTGGAACACATCCACCATAGTGGTATACAGCCACTATCCAAAGACATACAGTCTCCACAGCAATCATATCATCTGATATCAACCTGAATAACAATATCATGATACAAACTGAGTCATTTGGGTCATTCTTCCACTCACATCTGTGAGATCTGGAAGATCATCTGCCCTCAGAAAGTAAAACATTAGCCATGGGCTATCTAGACTATTCTTCCCAAGCATAGAAGAATAATTGTCCCTGATTTCTGAGCCTGGACCATTCACCTAACTGGGCCATTCCTCCGTCACTAATCATAGTGCAACCTAGAGAGAATGAGTCTGCCCTAGGGAATGCCTGTCCCTGATTGTTGAACCTGGACCATTCACCTAACTGGGCCATTCCTCCGACACTAATCATAGTGCAACCTGGAAAGAATGAGTTTTCCCTAGGGAATGATTGTCTGGACCATTTCCTATGGAAATGACTGTCCTACACCAACCTCCAAAACGAACCATTCTTCGAAACTGTGAACTTCGAAAGAATGACTGCCTAGCGAAGCGGACCATTCTACTTGACCACTACTCAAAGTGACTGCCAAGAAGAATGATTGTCCTAGACCATTCCCCCACACTGGCCACAAGGGAAATCGATGTCTATGGTACAACAGCAATCTATCATACCATTTTCATTACGAAAATGATTGTCCGATCTGGACCATTTTCTAAACTGGAAAATACTTGTCCGTCAGAAATCTCAAACCACTTTCAGAACTGGAAAGGAACTGCCCATCCTGGACCATTTTCCGTACTGGAAAATGACTGTCCATAAATCAATAACATATCAATGCTCCCTCCCAACCTGGGAGTAATCACTTCCTTTTCCATTAAGGAAGTCGTCTCCACGAGCCCCAGCTTGTATCTTAAGTACGCAAACTTTTCATCTTGGACAGAAGTTTTACCAAAATATCTGCTATCTGCTCATCTATGGAGATCTATTGGAGAACCACTTCTCTCTTACGGTCTTTATCACAGAGAATATAATGCTTGATCTCAATGTACTTCGGCATGTCATGTAACACCGGTTTCTCTGAAAGCTTCACATTGCTTTAATCATTACAAAATATCATGGTCAAATTCAACACCTGATCAGACGGTCCAAAAATCAACTTATTGCTTATGTACAAGCATCACAAGTTGCAATATACTCTGCTTCTGTAGTGCTGATTGCAACAAACTTTTGTTTCCTGCTAGCTCATGACATCGTAGCAAAGCTCAAATTGAAACATATCCAAATAGCACTTCTTTTGTTATCTCTACTCCCTGCCCAATTTGAATCGATAAATTCATGCAGCTGTATGTCATAATTTAAACGCCCCACAAAACAAATATCCGGCTGAGTATTCTCCAAATACATTAACGAGCCAATCAATTGTCAATACAGAGACGGGTCTAYTGGATTAGAGTCGCTTCAACTTCTTCAGATCTGTTATCATGGGAGTTAGCCATAGATTTTCAATCCATCATCCGGACTTYTGAGTAACCATTATGATACACTTTCTCTATCATAGGAAGTTTTCACCACGCTTCTGCTGTATATGAGATACTCTGCATCAAGTTGCTTGAATCCATACAAGGTCTTCTTCCATTTGCATACAAGGGTCTCCTTCTGGTATAAGCTTCTTTCTAATTTTTCTTTATTGAGAAGAACAGTCTTTTACATGTAAACTTCAATCCACGGATACTGCAAGAGGTATATCTGGTTTACTGGAACAAGCAGTCGTCATAGTCTTCTCCCTCCTTCTGGAAGAACCGCTAGTTCTGAATCTCGTAATGCTTCCATTCGTAAGTCCTTTTCACATTTTCTTACATACACTGTTCATCATCACGACTTTTATTTCTTTTGGTTGATTGCTTCTAGTGGGTTCTGTTATCCCCCACTTTAGGGATAACTAATGAGATTATGTCTCGAGGCCCACAGGTCCTAGACATGGAGTACCGAGAGCCAGATCAACTTGAGCATGGCCCTGGAGGGCCCTTCTTTTCTTCTTTTCAGCACCTCCACTTTGTCAGCAGCAGCAGCATCCATCACCTCGGCTTGGTCCTGTAACAGAGATGGATCTTGCTCCATGAGGTAATGAGTCTGGGTATCATGGTATGTGTCACTCTGATCCTCAAAACCTTTGAATATGTGCATTTAGTTCTTTTTGTTTCTAACAGGTGCTTGGATCTTATACTTATCCACTTGACCATGTCTGGGGGGAATGACAGGACACCCTAGTAAGCTTGTTCCCATAGGTTTTGAGTTGCGATTGGGGGAATTTCTGAAAAGTCATCGTCCGCTCCTGTCATACTTACCACTTTCCATCTTACTTCCTGCTCATCCATCCCTACACACTGGTATGGGCATTGGGTTGGCCAATCATTTAAGGGTTGCACCTTACCTTGTGGGAAGAAGGGGCTAAAGGCCCAGAAGGTAAAAGCAGCTAGCAAAAGATAAAAGCCTAAAAATAAAACCTCGAGACGCTTCGCCCAGGGATCCCCGAGAAAGCAATAAAAGGCTTCTCAGCAAGAAACAGAGGGACCCATAAAAATAATAAAAACAAGACCTAGTCAGAGGATAGAGGGTCTCATCACGAGCCAACCTATTAGGTCCATGGGCACCTAATGGTATGACACTACTAGCAGTTGGTTACCACGCCAAGGTAGTGTCTCTTGGTGGCATGGCCAAAAGAAAGGGGGTCTCATCACAAGCCAGCCTTCTCATTTCCGTGAAAGTGCTTGTGGGTAACATTGCCACCACTGGTCACCACGCCAGGGCAATGTCCCCTGATTAGCTTCTTGAAAGAAAAAACAACAAAGAATAAAGACTAAAAGGCATGAATGGGCTTGGAAACATTTGCATCTAGGACAGGTGCAGCTCGCCTTCTACAAAGGCACCCACAGGTAAGCAATGCATTTCCCTGCTATCACTGCACCCCTTGTCAGCACATCCCTTATCCACCTAATCCATTAACATGACTTGGGTTTGATTTCTCCCAGAAACTTCCCACATCTAGTGAACACTAGCCCAATAGGACGCCCTGTCACTTCCTCCAAACTTGGCTTGCAGATTTGTATAATGTCTTTGAGCATTTGATTGAGTAAAAGGGGTTTTATACACATGTTTAATAAAATTAATGATTAGATGCGATTGACATTGCTATGATCCCTGTGACTTGTGAGCCCATGGAGGGCGTATCTGTTGATGTGCAGGATCATACCCGATGGACAGGTACCACATTGGACAGGTACACATGGGGAGATGATTAGTTCGGACCTCCATGGGGATGAGAGCCCACCAAATGGATGCTAAGAGTCTGAGACCCCAGCAAGGGACAGAGACAGGTCAAAGGGTTTTGCACCAGAGAAGAGGAGGATGTTCCACAGAGGCAGCCTGGCAGAGCCTTACCCAGGGGGGTTGTGCCCTTTCCACTAGGACGTTGGCCTTGGAAGGCCATGACATCACCCAAGACATCCTTTGACGTCATCCAGCGATATGGGAGCTTTGGGAGGCAGTTGAGGCATGTTTGGCACGTGTGGCAGCTTCCAGAGGCCCAAGAAGGGCTAACTTTTTGCTCCAGGAAGCCACATATTGAAAGTTTAAAAGTTTAAAAGTATTGAAAGTTTAATTTCCCTTGAAACCTTTACTGGTGATTTCCAAAAAGAAGGGGGACAAACCATAGACCAGCAAGAGGTTGAGGAGAAGGATCCTGAAGGTATTTCCCAATCCCATGATGAAGAGCAAGAGATTACTCATTCTTTTGTCAAGAATTATGAAGACGTGGCTGAAGAGAAAGAGCCTAAAGACATCAAGCACAATGATTAAATATTGTTGTGTGCTCCTCCCTCTGATGAAGCCATCCAAGAGCCTATTTCTCCTACACAAAAAGAAGACGATGAGGTTAGTTACTTTCCTTTTCAGGATTTTGATGATACTTTGTTCCATGATTCAGAAAATTAAAGACAAGACAAATACTCGGGCAAGGTAGATTTTCCTTGTTGTACAGTTGAAGATGAAGGGGCAACTCATGAGGGTGAAACAATGATGCATGCTAAAGACACCCAAGTCCTCAAAGCTCCTGCACAAGAAGAAACAAACACAGTGAGTTACCCTCCTCTCCAAAACTTTGATAATTTTCTACTTTATGATTTGGGAAGTGAGGAGGAGATCGATGAGCCTTTGAATGCTTCAAATCCTGCATGTTATGACACAGATAGAGACATGGTTGATAACATTGATGAGTTCATACATGTTGGAAGACGTAAGTGGGATGTAGTTAGTTATGATATGGACCCCATTTACGACATTGAGAGTCATTTCCAAGTGTTGCCTTTACAGATATCACAACAGGTTACTTTTGATTTTGACCAGTGGCAACAAGGAGATGATATAATTACCGCTACTTTCCAAACACCCAAGGTTGACCTGGTCCCTTATTTTCCTGATGATTTTCGGTCTTACCTGGAGGATTTTGATGAGTACTCCTCTGAGCACTTGGATTCATTCTACGAAGAAGATTACCAACCATCTTCATGCTCAGGTCTTGATAGGAGTAAGGACATCGTTTGTCTAAGGAAGGACTCTTGTGACAACTTTCTCTAGCCACCTCAGATTACTTTACCTTGCTGTGTCATTAAAGGTGTAGTTGGGAATTATGTCTTTTCTTTTGATTTTCCTATGGGGAAAACCCTAGAGTTCAAGGGTGGGTTGAATACTTTAAGAATAAGTTTGTCCTCTCATCTTTTCAACCTTCCCTTAGAAGTTTGTCAGTCATCTACTAGACCCTTGTCAATCCCTTCCAGGGCTTCAGATTATGAGAACGTCCTAGGTAGTCAGCTTGCAGATCTTTTGAGTCTATTTTCTGAACCTTTGACTTTTCACGATCCCTTCCTGAAGTGGATTGAGCACTTTCCTCGGAGAATGACTTGGCATGATTTTATCCCTCCCACCCGCCTCCATGAGTTAGACTTTATTTTTGTGCTCGACTTATCATTGTTTTGGTTTATGATGAAGCACAAAGGCAGGTATTGTGGGACATTTCTGGATTGGTTTCACTGGTCGTTTGACTACACCTAACTTCCAGCCAATAGGTAAGTACAGGTAAGTAGGCATTTTCATTCATTGTATATACCATTTGCATTTCACACTAGAGTAGTTTGCTTTCAGTTTTATATATATGCGCTACGGGTGATATCACCACCCCAAATGATTACTGATAGTTTCTGTTAAGATCAAGCAGGTTACAAGTTATGCCAGAGATGTTGAGGTTCTCATGCGCTCTACGGTGAGCACATGTCCCCGAGTTGGAGCCAGATGTTATCCCCCACTTTAGGGATAACTAAGGAGATTATGTCTCGAGGCCCACGGGTCCTAGACATGGAGCACCGAGAGCCAGATCAACTTGAGCATGGCCCTGGAGGGCCCTTCTTTTCTTCCTTTCAGCACCTCCACTTTGTCAACAGCAGCAGCATCCATCATCTCGGCTTGGTCTTGTAGTAGAAATGGATCTTGCTCCATGAGGTAATGAGTTCGGGTATCATGGTATGTGTCACTATGATCCTCAAAACCTTTGAATATGTGCATTTAGTTCTTTTTGTTTCTAACAGGTGCTTGGATCTTATACTTATCCACTTGACCATGTCTGGGGGGAATGACAGGACGCCCTAGTAAGCTTGTGCCCATAGGTTTTGAGTTGCCACTGGGGGGATTTCTAAAAAKTCATCGTCCGCTCCCATCATACTTACCACTTTCCATTTTACTTCCCGCTCATCCATCCCTTCACACTAGTCTGGGCATTGGGTTGGCCAATCATTTAAGGGTTGCACCTTACCTTCTGGGAAGAAGGGGCTAAAGGCCTAGAAGGTAAAAGCAACTGGCAAAAGATAAAAGCCTAAAAATAAAACCTCGAGATGCTTCGCCCAGGGATCCCTGAGAAAGCAATAAAAGGCTTCTCAGCAAGAAATAAAGGGACCCATAAACATAATAAATACAAGACCTAGTCAAAGGATAGGGGGTCTCATCACGAGCCAGCCTATTAGGTCCATGGGCACCTAGCGGTATGACACTACTAGCAGCTAGTTACCATGCCAGGGTAGTGGCTCTTGGTGGCATAGCCAAGAGAAAGGGGGTCTCATCACAAGCCAACCTTCTAATTTCCGTGAAAGTGCTTGTGGGTAACATTGCCACCACTGGTCACCACGCCAGGGCAGTGTCCTCTGATTAGCTTCTTGAAACAAAAAGCAATAAAGAATAAAGAATAAAAGGTATGAATGGGCTTGGAAACATTTGCATCCAGGACAGGTGCACCTCGCCTTCTACAAAGGCACCCACAAGTAAGCCATGCATTTCCCTGCTATCACTGCACCCCTTGTCAGCACATCCCTTATCCACCTCATCCATTAACATGACTTGGATTTGATTACCCCCGGAAACTTCCCACATCCAGTGAACACTAGCCCAATAGGACGCCCTGTCACTTCCTCCAAACTTGGCTTGCAGATTTGTATAATGTCTTTGAGCATTTGATTGAGTAAAAGGGGTTTTATACACATGTTTAATAAAATTGATGATTAGATGTGATTGACATTGCTATGATCCCTATGACTTATGATCCCATGGAGGGCATATCTGTTGATGTGCAGGATCATACCCGACGAACAAGTACCACATTGGATAGGTACACATGGGGAGATGATTAGTTTGGACCTCCATGGGGATGAGAGCCCACCAGATGGATGTTGAGACCCCAGCAGGGGGCAGAGACAGGTCAGAGGGGTTTGCACCAGAGAAAAGGAGGACGTTCCACAGAGACAGCCTGGCAGAGCCTTACCCAGGGAGGTTGTGCCCTTTCCACTAGGACGTTGGCCTTGGAAGGCCATGACATCACCCAGGACATCCTATGACGTCATCCAGCGATATGGGAGCTTTGGGAGGCAGTTGAGGCATGTTTGGCACATGTGGCAGCTTCCAGAGGCCCAAGAAGGGCTAACGTTTTGCTCCAGGAGGCCACATTTGCCCTAGAAAGGGCTAACGACACCCTAAAAGGGCATGACATCATCATTGTTTGCTTGATTAGGGTTTCATTATGACATTTTAATGTAAAACAGTATTATTATGTATTTTGGCCTTGTCGGCCTTTTGGTGACCTAAAATTTTATGAAGGTCATTGCTATTGTATAAATAGAGAGCTAAAACTCTCTAATTTGGATCATCTTTCACTCACTCTTGGTGAGGTCTAAAATTTGCACCTTCCTTTAGGGTTTTTGGCTGAAATATTGATGCGCACTTGTTGAAGGAGGCTTTTCTTGGTTATTTTCTGCATTTTCTTGGTGGAAGGTTTACAACCAAGGTTTGGCTTAATAAATGCTTGGTGGATGTAAGTGAATTTCTGCAATCCTTTTTTATTGAATGGTTATAGTATTTCTTTACTTGCATTTTATTATTATAATTTGTTGGATTAAACCCTAGGGAATAAGCACATGTTGGTGTCCTTGTTTCATGTCCCTACTAAGTTATGCTAAGAGCCATTTTATTTGCTGAAGATTAATGTTAGAGCCTTGCCATAGCAACACTCTACTATTCAATCTTCAAAGCTAGCCATTTTTACTTTACCTTTTGAGCTTAAGGAGGAGGAAGACGCACTAAGGCCTAGGTTTACTACACCTTAGTGAGCCGTCTTCCCCTGGGTTGATAGGTTGAAGCCTTGCCTTAGCAACACTTCAACCATCATATCCCTCTTGTCTTTGGCCCTATCATCACCATTTCAGCCCTTCAACATTTGCAGCTATTTTGACTCCATTTTCCCTAATAACACACTGATCTAAGACCTTGTACTTGAGTGCTTTTGATCACAACTTCCAAATACTCTTGAACAATCACTAACTCCTTCTAACCCTAGCTTAGACTAACACTTACTAACCCTATTGTTGTTGTCATCTACTTGTGTTATAACCATATCCGTGCAGCATTTATTGTATCTTTGAAACAATTGAAAGATTGGCTAAAGCGTTGCTTCTAATGTTGGTATTGTTACATTGATGATAAATTGCCATTGCTCATTGTGAAGCTTCCTTAGCATTTATTGTGAAGTGATATATTGTAATCATTGCTATTGTACATCATTGACTTGCTTCATCAATATTGTCTATCAATTGTCTTATATCAGAAAGTCTTTGATTATATGAAGTACTAACCAAGCAAGTGATCTTGCACATGTATAGTTTTCTTGTTGCTTTGTCTCGGGCAAGTACACTTTTGGTTATCATTTGTACTTCCAGTTATCTTTACTTTTATTCGCTGATTAGCCGGACTTTATGATCGGTGGTGACTTGTGAGGGGGGGAACTTTCTACTTAGCCATAAACCTTTGCCTTCTCAAAACCCCAGGTCATCGGGGACGTCTCCTTTGGGCCTGTTGAAATAATGTAACTGCGAAGAGTATTCTTATTATTATTGTTATTTTATT
>JASDQU010294751.1:3541-13868 GCA_032191745.1 Picea mariana | reverse complement strand
AAGGTCAAGCGTCTCCAACCCTTGTGCTCCCCCCAAGATCGTTTCTCCTCCTCTTTCTTTTTTTCTTTTTTATTTTAAATCTTTACATTGGAGAAAATATCGCGTGATATTTGTTTTTTCTATAGTACCTCATTTATTTATTTATTTTCTTATTTTATAACAATATATTGCCTTAACCTCATACATTGTGTACTTGAATTATGTTTTAAATGAATGCAGGGGTGGAAATCGATCATGATGGCATGGGTCCCTCCATGCCAACAATTCGTTCTCCTTAATTGTTGATAGCCACAAATTTGTGAGTGTCGATCATCATAAAACATATTATTTAGCCAATTGTTTTTATTTGGAAATGATTCAGATCACACTTTTGTAGGTTTTAAACCTTTAGAGTCTAGAAATGCACACACATATTATTTATAAAATAGAAAGAAAACAATAGAATTCACACAAACTACTCATAAATTTACCCCAGAAACCCTTAACCAGGAAAACCAACAAATGTTTAGATCCACACCTCTGATGCTCATTATATTAACTTCACCATTTAAAATACAATATATATGATTATGTGTTAGCCAATACGCTAATCTATCAACTTGGATTAGATTCCTTAACCAGAATTATAATAGAATGAGTCAAGAAACTGTTGGCCAAAAACTACCCAAAACAACCCAATTGTTTTTCGAGGGCTCCACTATTAATCCCCTAGACAAAGCCTCATCTTAAGCATAAATACCCATTTAAATACATAGATATTGAGTTGTTGTATTTATGTTGTTATATTAATATTGTTCACTATAGCGATTAATTATAATTGTATCTTTTGTCTCCTATATATATACACACCAAAGAGACCTAGCTTTAGGATGATCTCATATTTTCCCATGCATTACATATATTGTACAAGCATGTTTCCTCCACAAAGTGGATTATTCATTGAATATTTTTGGAGTTTGGTTCATAACATTTGGTATCAGAGCATATGAGACTATGGTTTCCCTCCTTCAATCGATACATCTTGTAATTTTCCCCATAATTTGTTCTATGATGATTCAGATAGAAAACAATTTAGGATACCGAGGAGACATATCTAGGTACATGTGGTAAAAATTCCAGGTACTAGTTCATTACACTTTCTAAGATATAGCTTGTGGAAGTTAAGGTTTGTGGCTAGTCCTAAAATTAGTTTCAAATGATTCATGTTCCAATTTTCTCTATATCGTTTTTTGGAAAGGTTTCAGTTTGTAAATTTTTCAGGATCTTGAGAATACATGGTAATTTATTGGTGGTAAAATGTCCATGTTTTGTATTGTTATAATGATAATAATGTAATTTTAATGTCACAACCAAGCCAAACACCAAATGTGTTTATGATACCCCCTTGTTTGTGGGACAAGAGACCCCCTCCATGAAAAAATTTGACTGCTAAAGTCTACGGAGGTGTACATACACTACCCCCGTATGGATTTGAACCTATGACCTCTTAGGAGGAAACACATGTTATTAACCATTAGGCCCACTCAATTAAAAAACTAGTATAAAACAAGTGTTACTGGTAGACATATCTGAATCTTGGTAAGTCCAACTTGAGTGTCATTCGTTCCTTTAGAAATAAGAAGAACATACTATATAAGGTAAAAATATTATAATCAAATCTGAAATAGTGGACATGTCTCATTCCATACAAGATCACTATCTAGAAAGGGATACAAGTCAATAAGCTTTGGTAAGGTTACCATAAATTTCACTTGACATATGAAATTTTGGTCATACATATGGAATTGTAGAGAAGACATATCAGAGTACTATGTCAGACTTAGATGGGCCAGGATTTTAGAGATACATCAAGATAAGGTTGTCCAACAAGATACTCTCAAAATTAGGGGTTTAAAGGTACACAAATTACAATTGGATTAACTTTTCATTGAAATATATGTTTTTAGTGATTCAAATTTGTGACAAAGAGAAAAAAAGGAGCATTATTATTTTTGTCCCACATGGAAAAAGGTTCTCCAAAAATTACTTCTCCCATTAAACCTCCAGAAGGATCAACCAAGACTCATGAAGAAAATGAATAAATATAGAACCAACTATCCAATTTGGAGAATCGAATTAATGAATTGAGTTCTAGGTCAATAAAAATTAATGATGTGGTAAACACACAAATACAAATAAAATATATGGAAAATAAGATGGATGAAAAGAAGATGGAAGAATTGAAAATTTCCTTGTCAATTGTTAGCACTATTTTTGTCATTGTTTTGCGGAATTCCATGATAGTAAATGGGTGGAATGACTTCATTGGCTATCATAATCATCATTTACACTTTTTCAACTCATCAAATATCCAGAGATATCACGGAGATTAAGAGCACCATTTGGTCAATATTTGGTAAAAAATGCAGAAATTTTTGTAGGTGACAATTATTGTGTTCATCTTGCGGCATGATTTCCAAGCAAATGGAATTTAATATAAACAACTAAAACATGGTTTTGTTCAGGAATGGACCTAATTAGGTTCAAAAGTGGGTTGTTTCCTAGAAAACGTGAACCGTTTGGGAGCTACAAGTGGCGCTTTAAGAGTGATTTTTCGAGATTTTTCAGAATTCGATTTTCTAAAAAATGCACATTCAACATAAGTGCCACCTTCATCCATTTAACCTGGAGATTATATCATGATATTGTGCTATATATTAGGATAATATCTATTTGTTTTGGATCTTATTTTGAATTGGTTACTCCAAATTAAGCATTGTAATTTCTATTCAAGCAAGAATTGTGAAATAAGAGAGGGATCTTCCTCTTGGAATGAAGTTGGGGTTCGAGTAGAAGAGGTTGAAGGCCTACAAGCTAAGGGAAGAGTTTAATTGTATGCATAATTTCATACTCAAGAACTCATACATCCTGATGGTCAGATTTGGCATCTATATATCTCATTTTTCTGTCTTATTTGAATGCAATGAAAATTTTTGTAATGCGTTGATTTTCCCAAAGATTCATCTTCGATTACAATGATGAGTTTACTTATAATTACTTGTTTCTTGTCAGTTGTATTCAAGTATTTGATTCGGATTTAAAATATGATTTTGTATCTGAATATCTTCTTTGTGAATGTATGAGTTAACATACATATATGTTCCTTGTTCCTCCAAATCTCATTATCCATTATTTATCTAGCCTTCAGAGTGAATGCCCCGAGATATATGAATTGTTGATGATCATTTGAGTATATTTTTGGAGGATTTTTACCAGATCGTTATCCTTTCAACCTTCTTGATCCACCTACCATCCAAAACAAATCATTGCAATAACAAAGATGTGCTAGGCATTCCCTCCTAGAAGTCGGAGAGCATCTTCTAGCGCTAACATATCTAACATCAACCATCTTGTTACCTACCCTAGATGAGATTTTCACTCAAGGAGATATCAAAACATAAGGAAATCATATAAATGTGGAGGAAATAAATATTGAGCCCCAAAATCATGATTATTCATCACCTCTAGATCTGCCTCATCTAGGGTTCCACTCGACACCAAGGAACTTCTTAATTCCCAAGATCAATATGAGGAAGTTTGATAGTAAAGATCATATAACATGGATATTCCAGAATGAGAAATTCTTTGATCTACACCAAGTACCATCCTTACAAAAGGTAACTATTGCATCCTTATATTTAGAAAATGATAAATTTGTATGGTATTAATGGATTTGTGAAATAAAAAAGGATTATATTATCTCTTGGTCCATTTTTATATATGAATTGATAGAAAATTATGGGGATATTAAGAGAAATGCATTGTTTAGTCAATTAGTAAATCATAAGAAAAGAGGTCTAATTACAGAGCACATTCAACAATTCCAAAAAATAAGTCAGAAGGTAAAGAACATTCTGAAGGATAATTTATTAGATCTCTTAATGGGAACTTTATAGGAGAACATTCAACATGAGGTTCATGTCTTTGAACCTAAATACCTAAAGAAATCTTTTCATATGGAAAGTAAAGTTGAAAGTAAAAATATGGCTTCTAGAAGAGTGATATATAAAAACTATAGAGAGCAACATCATCACTCTTCTAACTTCACTCAACCTACAAGGCTGACACCTCAACAAATGGATGAAACAAGAACAAAGGGACTATGTTTCAATTATGATAGCAGGTATAGTAAAGGGAATAAATGTGGTGAAAATAAATGATTATGCATAGATTGTGAAGAAGAAGAAGAAAATCAAGAATTGGAACCATCGCATAAATGTGGTGAGAATTAAATATTCTACATAGGTTGTGAAGAAGAAGAACATCAAGAATTGGAACCATCACATAAATGTGGAGAGAATTAAATATTCTACATAGATTGTGAAGAAGAAGAAGATCAAGAATTGGAACCATCGCATGATATAGAACTAGAGGAGACTACTCCAACCATGTATTGTCATGCATTGTATGGAATTAGTACTCCACAAACCCTCAATATAGAAGGATACATCAAAAATAAAAAGGTAACGATGTTGATTGATTGTGGTGTACCCATAACTTCATTACTTGCAAATTAGCAAAATTTCTCAATTGCTTTGTATTTCCAACACTAAAGTTTCAAGTAATGATTGCAGATGAAGGTACCATAAATTGTTCAGGGAAGTACCATAGTATTAAGATCAATATAGGGGAATATTTATTAGATAGTCCCATGATTTTCATCCAAATGGGCAGTGTTGATGTTGTATTAGGGGTCCAATGGTTACAATCATTAGGAACAATGGATCTTACTTTTCAAKAACTTTTCATGAGATTTTCCTCAGAAGGAAAGGATATTGAACTCAAAGGTATCCAAGGTATTCCCTCTAAAGAGATAATCCCTAACAACATGAAATATTTACTCAAAAAGGGACACTATGGTGTACTTTCACAATTGTTCTCACTAGATGTTMAAACATCTAGACCTTYTGTTTCATTGGATCTCCAAACAATTATCGACAATCATTGCAAGGCATTTGAAGAGATTCCTAAGAGTATTCCTCCTACTCGAGATGATGACCATGCTATTCATTTTCAACYAGGAAGTGTACCACCTAACATTAGGCCTTATAGGTAACCATATGCACAAACAAATGAGATTTAATGTATGATTCAAGAAATGTTATATGACGACATCGTTCAACCAAACCAAAGTGCTTTCTCTTCACTAGTAGTGATGGTTACAAAAAAATACAGTTCATGGAATATGTTTCCATACTATAGATAACTTAAAAAAATGACCATTAAAGATAATTTTCTTATTCCCGTCATTGAAGAATTATTAGATGAATTGTAACGATAAATGTTTTTTACTAAGTTGGATCTTTGATCAAATTAGAATGAGGAAAGAAGATATTCCCAAAATATCATTTAGAACACATGAAGGTCATTACGAGTTTTTGGTGATTCCATTTGGCCTTACTGATGCACCTTTTTTTATCACACTTACTTATACTGAGAGAGGGGGTGAATCGATATAAGACTACTTTTTATTTTCTTACAATATTTACCAAAATGTTATTTTACCAACTGTAGTATTAAATGATAAATATGCATCCATGCAATCCATAGTACACCAAGATTTAACGTGGAAACCCAAATGAAATAAAACCACAAAAAAATTATTTTATACGATTATTTAGGAACCAACCTATTGTTACAATGCTTGAAGACACCAACCTACAGGAGACACCAATCTCCTCTTTTGAGAACCAACTTAGCAATAATGTTTGCAGGAACCAACCTGCAAGAGACATCAATCCCATTGATTGAGCACCAAATCAACTCTCCCTTTAGGCACCAATCTACAAATACTATATATGTAGACACCCAACTGTAGGAGATGCCAATCCCGTTTACTGAGCACCAAATTAGCAAAAATGTTTGTAGACACCAACCTATAGGAGACACCATTCCCTTAGCTATCCATTATACCATATTGTCTCTTTTCTTCAAGCCTTCACCTATACAAATATGTTTCTTTGTTTATGTTGTCCCAACACTCTAGATTCACAATATGCATAATTTCAAAATCTCCTTAGACCTTTCACCTCCGAACCACCCTTAAACAATCATATTTCTCTCTCTATTTCAATCTCTCGCATCCTCAAACCTCAAACCCTCAAAGCTTCACATCCTCGTATTTTCAGACTTAYTCACCTTACTTCAAAAAAATCATGGCATTATTATTTATACACTTCATGCTTCCATGTATTTTTCCACATACAAATTGTTCTCAAATAGGTCACCTCTAAGTCTCTTTAAATATTCCATAAAATTGGGTTTCAAAAATCATTTGAAACTGGCACAAACCCCTTTAGTTTTGTGTGTGATGTCCTCTCATACCACCAAATCATGCAACACAACTTCGACACTTAGCAGTCATAAAATCATATCATCAATTAGATATCAACCATTGATCTCATTCTTTTCATCGATTGATCGGGACCGCTAGGACTTGAAACACACAATGCAACCCACAATACTCAAGGACCGTTAGATTTGTTCCTTCTTTCAATCACAACCATTTATTTATTTATTTTGGCCAGTGGACCACACTCAAAATCTTCATCACTCAGCAGTCATCTGATCATCCTTCATATTAACCTCATTCGATGATATTATTCCCATGATATTGGAACCACTAAACCTATGGGGCCACCAGGATATCGGACCCCGGGCTTCAACACTACATCATTCCTTCAACCTTTCGGTGTCCAATATGATTTGGCACCAATAGGATCCCTAACACGTGGTCTCCATGGGTGGATTCTACATGGATGCCATCATGGCATCAACCACCATCTGATCTAGTGACTGGGGCATCGAGCCCCTGGGCTTCAACACAACCATTCTCCTCCATTCTTCTGGTATTTGACATTTTGGTGCACTCTCTGAGACATGTGGATCAATACTTCCATGACACATGAACTAATCATAGCACTATGTGCAATTGTCATGGAATGAAATGTGGCATATGATGTGGCATTGATCATCAAAAATATTCTCTCTGACGTGTCCTCTTCGTGGATCCATTTCATATGTGCTAGATGATGTGGAAATATCATCATTATGAGGTCATCACTTCCTATGGATCTTGTCCGTATACCATACTGACTCAAAACTTGACACGTGGAGTTGTTTTGGTTTCTTACATGGTTCTGACGTGGTGTTGATGTGGCATCTGAGCTGGCCTACTAGGGCATCGGCCTACCAGGCCATCAGAACTTCAACATTGTTCATACAATAACTTTCTCGATCTCCCGATATGCGATATCTTAGCTGGACCTGTTGGAATACTAAGAGGGGGGGTGAATCAATATTAACCTTTTTCAACAATTAGAAGTTACTTTTATATTTTGTTAATTACCACAATAGATCAATAATGGAATTGTCTGTAAAATCAATTATATAAATATAATTAATAGGAATTACAAGGCTTTTTATGAATAATGGTGAAGGACACCAATCCTTTTTAGAGCACCAACTCTAGGAGACACAAATCCCCTTCTTCATGGAACCAACCCTAGGAAGCACCAACTCTCTTGTCCTTAGGGCACCAACCCTAGGAAGCACCAACTCCCTTATTTTTAGGGAACCAACCCTAGGAAGCACCGACTCCCTTATCTTTAGGGAACTAACCCTAGGAAGCAACAAATCCCTTAAATAAAGGATATGAATCCTTTTGTGCTCCTCCCTTCCACCCTCACTTCATAAGAATCATCAGTTCTTCTTCTTGGAATGTTCTTCTATTTTGATCTTTTGATATGGACTTCAGATATGGTTTCTTCTCACCATTCTTTCTCGTTTATATACTCTTCCAACTGGTGTGAGATATGAACCGTTGTGTCCCTTTGGTTGGACCATCACACCTCTTCATTTTAAATTAACAATAATCTATGTTATTATTCAAAAATTATTGTGAAGGATTTTAATTTAGTGAGTGTGCTTTTCATAAATCGATCACAGGTATTGATTGATTTATTGTAACTTGATTCCATGTCTCTGCAAATATTGTAGAAATCGAATCCTACATAGGCACTTCCTTCAAACCATTTACATGTGACCATATGCGCAAAACCACATACTTATTAATTAAGCGATGTACCCAATGCTTCATGAATTATGTGTTCGTAACCCATGACCGGGGGCTGGAACCTAGTCCTCCGGACTTCGACATTCAGGCGTTTTATCATTCATCCATTCTTACGAAGTTTTACCTCTCACAAGAATTGATATAATGGTTAACATGGATTCCGAAATCAAATCAATGGTCTATCTTTGATCCTTACACTTCTTAATCCAACAGCTATGACTTAATCAAACATTGATATGGACGACCATTATTTACTTCGGGACTTTGGGACTTCCAACCTCTGCAATATTTCAACCTTCTAGAGTACATTATGTTGAAGTAGATCAGATGGTTGATGTTTGTTCTTCCATAGATGGATGATCCTGGCTTGTCCATAGGTTTCAAAAAATTTAATATCCAGGAATTGATCTGYAGTTGAGTGGACGGTTCTCGTTCACTTCGGGAATTTGACATTTCCAACTTCTCCAATCTTTCAACCTTCCAGAGTTACATTTTTCCGAAGTAGATCAGACGATCAATATTCGTTCTTTCATAGAAGGATGATCCTGGCTTGTCCACAGGTTTCAAACAAATCGATGACCATGAATTGATCTACAGTTGGGTGGACAGTTTTGGTTCACTTTGGGAGTTCGGAGGTCCGGGTAATTGTAGTTCCAATTTCCACCGGATTTGGTCAATGCCGAAGTGGTCAACATGGGAGTGCTTACGTCACGTTTTGATCTAACGGCCATGTGAGAATCTGTAGGATCTTAGATCAATGTTTTACATTGAATTTGACCTTTAGTGCTTCGGGTAGTTGTTGGTTTCCCTCGAAAGAAAAACTCCTAGAGTGACATAACTTGTTGACCTCACTGCTAAGTTGGCACTGGATGAGTGGTTTCCATGTGTCATCTAGATTCATGGCTTACGTAACCTAAAGTTCCAAAAGGACCTAGACACTTGTCACCATCTTATTTCACCACTTCTCCTTGCTGACGTGGATCTCCTGATGTGGCACATGTCCTCCTCTTGGATCTAATGATCATAGGTTCATCTGAATCCATGATCCAACGACTATGATTGATCCAGGTGGATCATCTCAAAATTCTATAGAGTTAAAGTATTCAAAACGCAAATTAAATCTTGCAAAGAGGAAGAGCTCGTCAGAAACTTTCCAGTGACGTTCGTTTTAGGAAAAATGACCTCCAGATGACAAAGATATCAACAGTGGAAGTTTCGTCAGAAATGGTTTAAAAATGGTTGAAAAAAAAAGGGGGGGTGGTCAAGGGCCTATCCCTTGACCTTGCCAACACGGAGGCACCCCCTTGGTATTTAAATGTTATATCAAAAACAAACCATATAATGCGCCAACCATATGTAAAACCCAAAACACATATGTTAAAACATAACATATATTATAATGTGCCAACCATATGACGCACCCATATGTTATAACTATATTCCAAAAACCATATGCATATAATATATATATATATATATATATATACAATATGTATTGAAATAACTCTCCAGCTAGGAGGGAGCATTTATCTTTGTAAAATTCCAGATTGGACAGATGCTTTCCTGTTCAGAAAGTGGATTGAGATTTCTGACGGACAATAGCTTCCCATTGTAGTTAACATAGGAGGCAGACTGATTGTTGATTTATCATAGACAACGACTTCCCATTATGGGGAGTGGTCTAGGACAGTCATTCTTCTTGGAAGTCACTCTGAGTAGTGGTCAAGTAGAATGGTCCGCCTCGTCGGCCAATCATTCTCTCGAAGTTCACATTTGTGAGCAGTTTCGAAGAATGGTCCGTTTTGGAGGTTGATGCAGGACAAACATTCCTCAAGGGTAGACTCATTCTTTCCAGGATACACTTTGTTTAGTGTCGGAGGAATGGCCCAGGGTGGGGAATGGTCCAGACACTTACTCCTCGAGGGAAAACTCATTCTCTCCGGGATACACCTTGTTTGGTGTCGGAGGAATGGCCCAGAGTGGGGAGTAGTCCAGGATCAACAATCAGGGACAGTTATTCCTCGAGGGCAGACTCATTCGCTCCAGGTTACACTTTGTTTAGTGTCGGAAGAATGGCCCAGGGTGGGGAATATTCCAGGACATTCATTCCTTATGGAAGACTCATTCCCTCTAGGTTACACTTTGTTTAGTGTTGGAGGAATGGCCCAGGGTAAGGAATGGTCCAAGCATTTCTCGAGGGCAGACTCATTCTCT
>JASDQU010294750.1:3005-14145 GCA_032191745.1 Picea mariana | reverse complement strand
GCAGGGTATAACCCTTGTGGTTTTCCCAATCAACCCGAAAAATGTTGAGATAAAACAAAGTCAAGAAATAGCAATCAACCTTAAGCAAGCCCCTTGGCATAATAGCCATCATAACCCACTGCACAAACATCAGTAGCATGAACAAACCCATACCCAGGTGAAACGATACAGAGTGACACAAGGTGGTTCAAACCCAACAACTCCATAATCAACAAAATGACTGGGTAAGGTGACAATAAAAGTGTGGAGACAGCTAGCCAATCTAAAACCCTTCAACCAAAACCAATAAGGACGACATAGAGCCTTCATGGCTTTTAGGACTCAGAATGATAAATGAAACCGTGACTTCAACCATCATTGTAACGAAAACCACACAAACCATTCATTCCAGAGAAATATCACAGTCTTAAGAAAAGCACAGACCCATACATCACCAAGCCAATATCTATTTCATAACCAAAGCAGGTTCATGGATGGCGAAAAAGACATACATGTAACCAAAAGCCTTAAAAACACGAGCTTGGTCGAGCGGTTCTTCCCTTGCCTGAAAATTGGAGCTTAACCACAGAAAAACATAATTGAACAATAGCCAAGCTAGGGTGACAGCTAGTGATAGGGGTATGGAGTGATGTGCAGTAAATGCACGTCACCTCCATCCTCCATTCATTCAATTCCTTAGTACACGCCAGCCAGCCTTTCATTAATTCGCTTAATAAATCTATGCATCGAACTTAACATCCATCACTTGTCAAATGCGGCACCCATATCACCCTTAACCATTGCCAACTATACCATAATGCATATCTACCATGTTTCATATCACTCAATAAATCGTATAGCCACTGAATTTGTTAGTTAGGACTAACAACAATCCCTTTAAATTCATTTGCATATAATGTATCATAGCATAGCATAGTGTAGGATAACCTTTTTTCCATTGGATTTGTTCCATATTTATTTTATCTTTTGTCATGACTAACATGTGTTTTGTGCAGGTGCAACATGTAACAGATCATGGTGCTAATAGCAATGTGATAACAGTGGATATAAGCCATTCACACAATATGGAATTTAGAGCTTAGAGCAATTAGAAACAACACATAATAGGCATCATCCATTGTCAATAAAATCAATATTTCATCAATCATGTAGAACCCTGTAAGCAGTGTCCAACAACAACATAAACATGAAATAAGAATCATACCTGATCTCCCAATCTACAAGGGAGTCCCACCTACTAGTATTATATATCTTGTTAGCTTATAGTAATAGGCTTTAGCAATACTTTGCAGGCAAAATCTTCGTTGCAATTTTTATCGTCAACAACTGACACGTAGATCTCATCCCTGGTGAAGCCACTCGATGTTGTATGGTTGCGGGTGTGGTGTTGTCGACAACCCCAATTTTTTTATGGCCTTAGTTGAGATGAGGTTCTTCTGGCTATCATTATAAACAATGAAATGCAACAGGGTCCCCTTCACCCACATCTGTGAATGGAAGAGGTGCTCCTCCTCTTCAAGATATATTGATTCTTCTGGTTGAATTGTTGTGGTCGCGACAGTAGCAGTGGGGTCTGTGTCAATAATCTGTCTGTTTTCAATATTTTCTAGATTGTATTCCAAATCAGGGTTCGTCTCCATGTCTTTGACCTCGGCCACCAATGACTATTTCGAGTGACATTCATCGGTGTTGTGCCAGGGAATTTTGTGGAAGTCACACCACTTCCCAATGCCATTCTTCATCTTACCTTTACCCTTTTTGTCTAGTGTCTTGGGTTGGTTGTCTAAAGGTTATTGGTAAGGATTGTCTTTACCATGCTTTGGTTGTTGCAGATTTGCAGACATGAATTCCCATTTGTTCCAGTGCCTAAATTTCTTCTCAATTTTGACAACATATTGATAGGCAACTCTCAATGATGAGATGTTTAGAAAATCCATTTTGGTTTGGATGTATCTATGTAGAGCCCCGCGATATTTCAAAACTAGATGTCACTCGAAGTCTTTGATACCCATCTTGGTGCGCAAGGTATGGAAAGTATTTTTGAACTCTGGCATTGTTTGGATCTTCTCTTGCCGCAGTGTGGTCCATCTCATGTTTAGGTGTTCATGGTTATCAATAGGAGAGTATTGTTCTTTGACCACATCCACAAAAAAATCCAAGGGGGGCTCAGTCCCATATATTCCAGATTCCTCTAAGGAACTTTGCTCCCAGTAAGTTTCCCACCAATGTTTGACATGGAAGAGAGCCTTGAGGAGTGTGAAGGTGTTCTTTTCCATGTCGAAAAAATTTTGAACAAAGAAATAACCTTCTAACAGATTTAACCATTTTTCTAGGGCATCCACATCTATCTGACCTTCAAATATGGGAATATCAAAATTAACTTGTACCTTGAAGGGAGAGGTTCCTTCAAAATGGTCATTTGATGAAGATGCGCATGTTTTTATTGGCAGGCATTGAAGGATGTGTGAAAAATTCCACATCATTTCGTCCCTCTGTCACGCAAGAGCTTGCTCAAGCAACAAGTTAATAGAATCTTTTGCTCCACCATTTTTATTTTCTGCCGCCATCAAGGGTTTCTTGGGCATGCAAGAGTGATTGTCTTCAAGAGAGACAAGCTTGAGACCCAATTGGCTATACTCGGACCTCGTCGGGGACATGCATTGAAAATCAATCAAGAGCATCCTGCTCTGATACCACTAATCCGGATTATTTTTGGAACGAAATGTAAGCAGAGAAATTACAATGAAAAACTCATGAAAATTTTCAGAAACAAAGAAATACAACAATACTTGATTTCTAGTAATGAAAGAATTGTAAAGAGACTGTAAAAATACAGAGTGCAAGACTTGCTAGAATGGTGGCAGCTTTATCTCTAAGAAGAGATGTGACAGCTACGCTCATTCACCAGAAGATGATTACAATGCAGCTACAAAGGCCTTTTTATGTTAAACAAGAATGTCAAAACCCTAGACATCCAAAATCCTAACCCTGGGAGTTGAAACACCAAAAGTCATGTGGGCCTCGTTTGGGTAAGTTAGTACATTAAGTTCTCGGGGTCGTAACTTTTGCATACGATCTCTGTTTTAGGCACGTGATAGCCCGTTGGAAAGGTTTTTTAGAGAGATACGCATTATGCCATCAAACTCTGAATTTTTCTATAGTTTGAATCTGTCACGCCAAAATAACATTGTTTAGGGCCCCAAAATGACCCTAGTAGTACAACAAGATGTGATGACATGAAAACATACAAAATAAGCCAATTTGATTAGGTGAGAGGCCACCAGTATCCAACTGGAAGATGTGTAGGGCTTCAGACAGCCCCAAAAGTGTAGAACCCATAATTACAAAGAAGTACAGAAGAACGTGTTGAACTAAAATTTGACAAGAGGAGCCAGTTGGAACAGGTGGGTGGCCACCAATATCCACCTGGATCACTAGAACTCAAGCTAGGGCTCCTCCTCAAACCTCACCCTCGTTTGCCTTCTCCTCCTCAAGATATGTGCCCAAGAGCTCTCCTCCTCTTCTCCCCTTCTCTCAAGTGAAGAATGAATCTCATTTTTCCCTATTCCCTCCTTTAGCCTCTCTTTGGCCAAACCCTAAAAGATCAATGGCCTAGATCCAATCTAACCAAGTCTAATCAATGGGTGAGATCTAATCCAAAAATATCACTTAGGAAACCCACTTTCCTTAGTTTTTTTTATGTCCTTCAATTCATCCACAAAGTGAATTAAATGTCACTTTAATGACTTCAGTGACATATTTCAATTTTGACTTAAATATCCCGAGTCAAAGTGAAATTAGAATCATAAAGTAAAGTAACAAGGGTAATAGTCTCCCCCTTTGTGTTTAGAGACTCACAAACACAAGGGGACCACTTTCCAAGGTACCCAAATCTCAACATAGCCCCCTCCCTCTTGGAATCACAACCCCCTATCTCTTTTCCTTGTCCATCTCATCCAACGATGTATTTTATTAATATATAATTATATGAAATCAAGAACCGCATGTCCTTCTCCAAGAAGTTCATGTAACCACTTTCCCAACTAAAACCAATATGGGTGAATAAAATAATGATAAAATACTTAGCCCCTACAGCCCCCTCTCTCTCGGAATCATAGCCCCCTATCTCTTTTCCTTATTTGTCTTGTAGCCAACAATGTATTTTATTAATATATATAGAAGTATTATATTTCTAGGCACCTCGACCTTTCAACATACCAACTCACAAGCTTAAGTCACATTTACATAATACATTCTAGTTTGTAGGGATCAAAATTGGGGGTGTTGGAAAACTTCAGAACTTGCAAGAAAAATTCCAAATCATGAGAATGTAGGGAATTGATAACAAGAGACAACTTGAGGTAGAAAAGAAGGTCTTGAAAAAGGAGCTAGGAAAAACCATAAAAGCATTGGCTAAACAGACTGAAGTATTTGAGGTAATGGAGGCATCCATCTCCACGATGGCTTAGATAGCAAAAGAAAGGATGAATTTCAATTAACCAAAAAAAAATTCTAGTCTCTTCCTCAAGGAATGATGGTATAAATTTTGGATGAACAAACTGGTAAAGTAGATCCCCTTCATATTGGAAAATCCCAAGGAATTTGTTGGTGCATGTCGAAAGGGAAATGAGGAAGAAATAACATAGTTGTGTGAGTTTTACTTACACAACCTTGATTTGCCACACCCCTTCAAATGGACTCCAAATCCATATGTAGGAGAAATTGAGTTGAGAGCTTTGTCTTCTTGGATCCACCATGAGGAATTGACGGAAAATGAGCTACAAAAGGTACAAGGAAGAAGAACTAAATAGCCCCTTGTGGATCAAAGATGAGGTTACCAAACCTAAAGAGCTCATTGTTAACCATGTGACCCTCACATCTGATTTAGAGTTTGATCCTATATAAGAGGAGAAGTAAAGAAGATAAATTTCCCACTTTGAGACACCATTAGGCTTTCAAGAGAAGAGGTAGCCCAAGCATGCCAAAGAATATGGAATTCATTACCACATGGTATTAAGAGGGTTGAACCTCATTCACCTGGTAACTTGCAAGATGCCTTGTTTAGGGCCCAACTATGAAAGGATTCATTAAGGAAGCTTATGTTAAAATGGATTGGGTTGAGGTTCAACCAACGTCTCTTTCTACACCCTTCACCACTAGTAACATTAGATGAGGAGAAAGTGATTTGTAAACAACTGTGGATATTCCACTAGAACAATTTGTCAACACATATCATGTATTATTCTGAAATATTTTATTTTGTGGGTTTATTTCCTTAGATCTCAGACTTATTATCACTAGCTTATTGCTCAAATTTATAAAAATAACTAAAATACAAAAATGAAAGAATGGGAAAATGAACACACCATCCACATAAATGAACACAATATGTATGTCAGGAAACTTGATACGGGAGAAAACCCAGCAAGAAGGTGAGGACTATGTTCTACTCTCTTTTCTTCAGTTATGAAATGCAAGTAGAAAGAAAAGGGGCACTCACTATGGAGTTTCCTTTGACACCATGGCTTGAATGGTTGCTAAAAAATATTTTTCCACTCCTAGATTCTCTACTCAACTATGGAACAATTACAATGCTAAAGAATGGAACATTTTCTCCTCTTGGTGGTGTAGTATTTAACATAGCCTGATAATTGTCTAGGGTTAGGGGTTTTGCATGTCTCAACCCTTAATTAGTTTGGGTTTTGGACCTTCTAGAATCTTCTTGAAAGTCCCATGCGACTAGTGTGTGTCTTGTCCTAATTTAGTTATGGTTTTCATGATTTTTATGTTTGTCTAAAGCTACACCAATCCATGCTTCAAGCAGGTTGAATAAAGAATTATCCTACTCCAACATTGCATGAGAAGAAAGGGGGATTGTGTCCCATCATCCACCTCCAATGGTTTTTCAAGCATTCAATCATTAAAGCAACCAAATCCAACATGATCCATTCAAATTGCTAACTAAGAAAAGGCAATCTAGGAAAGGATTTGATCCATAGAACACAAGTCCCTAATTATAGGGATCCTAGAGACATAAGCCCTTCAATCAAGGATTTATTGAAGGGATTATTTATGTAATCTCTTCATATAAATAGGATATAGGGGCTATCCCTATAGGAGGTATTCATTTTTGTTGAGCATCGGAAACTCTTAGAGAGTTGAAGAATTCAAACTCATTTGAGATGTGTTGTTGTTATGAACTAGTGTGCCAATGGAAAATTTTTCCTTCCAAAATTCATGCCTTCGGTAGTATTTTAGGTTCCTTGTAGAATCCTTGAGTACGTATCACTCAAGGCTGACAAGGAACCTATATATTTATGTCTCATTCCTTTGCTTTCGATTGTGTTTATTTCATCTTGCTTGCATTTCATGTTATGCATCAATTTTTGCACTCGGTCTTGATTTCATGTACTAGATTCCAACATGTTATTACAAGTAGTTTCGCGGCATTTTTTCATTGTTAGGCTATGCTAACATTGTATTGCTTCATCTTTGTGGCAAGGTACTTCAAGAAGGAATTGATTTGTGTTATCATGCTTTAATTCAATTTTGCAGTAGGTTACATTGCTATAGGGTTAAGTCTGTTTTTAGTAGGTTAACTTAAGTAGATTCAATTTTTCTTAGCAAGTTTATTTCCATACTCTGGTTCAACAACTTAAATTTGGCTCACTTGGATTTGAAACCTTTCATTCCATCCTTCCTTGTTGTTAGGATAATCAAAATTAGTCCTTTAGTTCATAGGGTCTTTTCAATTCTATTTTTCATATTTCCTCCAGTTAAATTAAAAAAAACCCTTTGAGTAGTGTTAAAGTGATTGTTATTTGTTTCCTTTGATGAACTAATCCTTCCAGTCCTAGGATGAACATGTCTCATCCTTCATAGATAGCTGCATGTATGAAGTTTTCACATACAATGCATAGTACCTCTTAAGTTTGTATGAACCTAGAGTTGAAAATATAAAGTGGTAGTTGAGGAAGTTCAACATTGTTGTTGAAATTCCTAGGCCCATCACCCCCAAGCATAATGGATTGCGCTACCATGGTTGGTGGGTTAAAGAGAATATAATCCTCCTCTACCAATAACATATTCACCTAAGTTGCAACCTCTGTCACAAACCTTTCACGATCTCCGTTCTTGATCTGTAATTTTGATCTTGAGAAAGCATGGTTCAACTCCACAACAAATTCTATGTTGTATCCTTGTATTATATCCCTAACGCATAAATAAATAACCCTCGTGACCTCATTATCAAATATTTTTAGACTAGATTTTGGGCATTCCACTGGTTCTCCCTCCTCCTCCTTCAAGCTAGTTGTGGGTGCTTTTCTAATCTCTTTAACCATTAAAATATTACCATTGGGAACTCTACTCAAAATATTTCATAATTGTGATGGTTTCCATGCATCTAGTGGGATGGACAACCCATAATGGATTGTTTCTCAAAGATATCAATCTACTTGAATTTCCAAACTTTTGCACAGCTTTGGGTCAACTTGTTAGCATACTATTAGAACACCATACAAATTATGAAGAAGTCTCAACAATGAAACTATTTGTTGGCTCAATTTTAGACTAGGGTCCTCATTGGTGTCCAACAAAGGGGGATCTCTATAGTCTAAGCACTATAATTTTGAATCTCCATGAGAGAGAAGGTCTCACTTGAAGTGTTGTGCTGAGACTAAATTTTGTACAAGATCACACAATATAGTTGTTGCAACTAGAACCCAACCCATTACCCACACTTCCCTTTTAACTATTAGGTAATGATTAGTGCATTAGACCACAACCAATATCAATGCAATCAATAATCAAAGGAATAGCACAACTAGAACCATGATCTTACTTACACGTGCAACACATATCTAAGCATATTTCATTCATTCACCAACATCTACAAGGAATAGTAATAAAATACATCATCACCATATAATAATAAAAAAGACAATAATTTTTTTAAATGGAGAGGCTCATTCCATTAACCTTCAATACAAACAAATACAGTCTATTAATTGGTCAAAGCCACGACCATATAGAATGAATTAGCAAAGTATGTAACCAACATGACCTGAACCCCTTACAATAGTCATGACCCCACAGTGACAAGACCATTCAACAATGAACAACAACATAATAGTAATAATTGCACCAACATCCAAACCATATTGGCCCATTTTTTAGGCCTAGGCCATTACATTATATATTGTTGTGCCTAAGAGTGGGAAGGTACATTCAAATGTGCAAGACCATTAGCCTTCTTCCAATATTGGCTTGGTGAACTCATTGTGATCTGCTTCTACTTCGACTAGCTGTCTTCATCCTTTCTCCACCTCATCATTTGATGACATAGAATCCCACCCATTGTTTTGGCTTTGATATTACTTTGGTTCCCAAGCTCCTTAATTATACTAATAGTCTCTGCTCTATGTGGCACACTCCCATATGTTTTGTTTGTTGCATCTATGCTACGTTGTCCCTTCCGACTACTACAATGTGCCTATCTTCGAAAATCAAAATGAGGGTCTCAATACTTGTGTTCCTTTGTTCTCCTTTTCTCGTGGAGAATGCTTACCACAATTCACTTGTGATAGGACCTTTCACCTTGTTGCTAACTATCTCTTCCCAAAATATGTTTCAAAATTGGCTCATCTAAAACAAAATAATATTGTAAGCACAGCTCAAAATGATTACCTAAGTTCTCATACAACTAATCTTTCTTGGTCATCCTCCAAGATAAGCTTTTCCTTCAAACTATGCCTCAAGTGGCTACATGGAACATAGGAAACTTTCCTTCTTTCCTAACCATGAACCAAATGCACCATGGAGGTCTTACAATGCTTTTTATCAACATGAAATACACACAACTAGTTTAAATGCCATATCATATAACATTGTTCCTTTCCTCAAGCAAAGTGGACCTACAACCTTTTCCACTTACCCCTACATAAGAATACACACAACTTTCCCCAACATGTAGGACATGTGACCAACTTTTTCCCGACACAAAACAAATGAATTGGTAATATGATTATGCAAACTCTAGATACTTACCTTCTGCCCTTATATCATGAACCTATAAGCCTTAGAGGCCTCTTAAGTGACCTTGATCTTCCTCAAAATTTAACTCAAATCAAACCTAAACCTTCAACCTCCAAGACCATTCAAGGCAACAAGAGATTAACCCACCTCTTGAACTTTTATGCCTCCCTCTCAAAGAGGAAGATCACATGAGTTCTCAACAACCCAAAGGTCTAATCATACTCCAAAGAATGTTCTCTTGACAAGTTTACATTCAACTTTTGACACAAAAGACCAACCCTATTTTCTCAAACTAGTGATATAGTGTAAATATCACAAGTGTAAGACTCATATTACCTTTAAATCTCATGTCCTTAAGATAAGATTTGTCATTAAGTCCACTCTATGAGATGCACATCCTTATTCCACAAGACAAGATATGTCATCTCAACATGATATTTCCACTACAATGGAAATCCAAGTTTCTTCATTTCAACGTGACACATAGTCCCTTATCACTGTGGTGGAGCTTCTTGGGACCCTCAATCTAGAGTAGTCTTGGGTTAATCAGCCTCCAAACTCTCCACCTCCTTCTTTGACCTTCAACCTCTCTAGACCTCAAGCCTTGAATTGTAACTATAAATACTTAGCCTTCCCCAACAAGTTTTAACTATGAACACTAGTTGGCATCCAAGATTCATTCTATTCCTAGCTCTCCTCCAACTCCTCCTTTCCTTTCTCTTTCACCCTTGGGGTCACACTCCTCTCATGGTGCATTGAGACCCTTTTCTTCATCATTTACTCTTGCTTAGGCCACTTTCCTCCATAGTTGTTTGTCCCCCTCTTTTACTTCTCTTCTTGGGGTGTCTATAGAAATTTCATGAATAGAGATTTATTTTAAAATTTTACAAATTCCACCTCTTTAGAGGTCCCATGGACCTAATCCTTGTGAATTGTAAGCCTGAAGGATGAACTAAAATATGAATCACAATAGCAAACAACAAACAATATTTCACTTCACATCAACCTTAATACTCTAAGCAACCCAAGAGAGAAGATACCAAATATATCCCAATAAGTTTCATCCCTTTAAGGCAATCCTTTCATATATAAATCGGATCTAGAACTGCTACAATAAATTCAAATTTACAATAGTAAATTTGTCCTATTATCTTCAAGATAATGTTAAATTCCTTAACAAATTTAGCTTTAACTTATGTAAAATCAATAGGACATATAAGTGCTTACCAAACCATGATGACAATGATAGTTTAAAATCAAATCAACAAGAAGACGATTTTGGATAACTAAAAACTTCAACTTGTCATACTCTCAACTTGTCACAGACTAGTATGACCCTTGAAGCTCTCCAAAAACCTAGCTAGGGAAATCTTAAAAATCCCTAGCTCCACCAAAGATACACCAATAGGCTAGAATCACCATTATCAAGTTCTAATTGGCCTCATGAAAGGCATCTCCTCCTCTCTTCATCCTAAACAAGTACAACTTAGGTTTTATCACCAAACCCTGACCCTAGACTTCAATAATGCTCCAAGAAACCCTGTCATCTTAAGACAAAAAGAGATAAAGTACAAACAAGATTGAATGTGTGTGTGTGTGTGTGTGTGTGTGTGTGTGTGAGAGAGAGAGAGAGAGAGAGAGAGAGAGAGTAGTTATCTTCCTATTACATCTATAACGCAAGTGTAAATAAGAATAAGCACAAGTGCATGATTGAGGATAATAGTGACTCTCTCCTTCCTCTATTTACATGAGAGGTAAGGGAGGTCTACAACGACAAGTGGACCTAATCCACTAAAAGCAACTTACAAGAGACAAGTAGGTCCACACATGTGAAACACTCTACTCCAAGGGACACATATCAAGCTCCAATGTGACGATGATCAACATGCAAGGTTCAAAGGAACAAACACTACTCCCCAAGGTCTAATTCTTATCCTCCAAGGGTGAAAATCTCAAATGCATCTCAAAGGTCATGTGTCTCCTCAAGGACCATACCACACCAACATGTCCACTCCATCAACCAAAGCATCCTTAAGTGAAGTGTAATTCTCCATGCAAGCAACCAAGCAACCCGATGTTATTCAAGGCTCAATGCCCTCCTCCA
>JASDQU010294749.1:1880-14212 GCA_032191745.1 Picea mariana | reverse complement strand
ATGTCTCAGAAATTTTGACTGCAAAAGGCGTAAAATAGAAGAGGGCATGATGGTGCAGTCCAGCGGCTGGTTTGTATATTTCATAATTTCGGGTGTTGTTTGCAGGTCGCGAAAAAATGGAAGGGAAATAGTGAGACCTCCTGTCCGAGAACATGCAATAGAAAAAGTGGCTAAGTATAGAATAAGGAAACGGTCAGTCGGACTCATTTTCGCTAATATATTGAAATTTGTAACAGATATCCCATTACCTAGAAATATATTTTATGCATGTATATTGCAGAATTCCGGGTGTTATTTACAGGTCACGGAACAATGCAAAGACAATATTGAACCCGCCTGTCCGAGAACCTGCAAGACAAAAATTCGGTAAGTATGGAATAGGGAAACGGTCGATGAAATTTTTTTTTGCTAATATATTGATATTTGTAATAGATATCCCATTACATGGCAGGATATTTTCTACATGTTTTTGGACAAGTTGTGTAGGGACAATTATTATGAATATCTCTTCGAGGCATGGTGAGCTGTTAGCATTAAACCTGTAATGTCCCCATTTTGGGACATTATAACTTTACCGAGTGCTATGCCTACCAGAGTAGCCAGATAGGGGTGACAAAGAGTTCGGGAGATATTGAGGGGTTTTATTGGGACCGACTTGCATCATTCATCATCATGATCCATTCTACACAACTTGGTTTTGGTTTCGTTGCATTCCGACGATTTCCGTAATTTTGAGTTATTATGGGTCATATCTTAATTAATTTCACTAAGAAGGTCATAATGGGCATATTAGTTGGAAAAACCTCTTAGTGTAATATATCATCGGAATCACGAAGAAGAGCACTATAGGATAAAATGATGAGAAGTGAATTTCAGTGGTCGAAGAAGCCATAAGGATGGATAAATCACTTTTTAGAGGTAAAATGATTAATTAATTAATTAATTAAGTGATTTAATCAAGGAATAATAAAATAAAGTAAAATTCACTTGGAGGGAAAAGGTCAACAACGAAATAGGGTTTCAGTAGTGAATTAGGGTTTTGGAAATCTATAAGAGAAGAGTCAGTGACCTAATTCATCATTAAGAAGATTATGGCTTGTCATTGAGGAGAGAGGCACATCTCAGGAGAGATAGTTCAGTGGATTCTAGGAGGAAGACACCAGTTGGTTGATTTCGGTGTTGAGAGACACACCCTAGTCACCAGGAAGATCATTCAGGTCTTCCATCGTTCTTCAACAACAGTTACATAGTGTTCAGCAGTAAGGGCTCATTCATCTAGAGTGAGGGTGCAACTTCTGAGAGGGTTTTGGGTCGACTTATCCCATCTAGGGGGAATTTCGAGATTTCCCTTCGACCCATTTGAGAGGAGGGAAAGGCACATCGTTTTCCTTGTTCCTCACCATATTCTGATGGAGGAATCAACTGGGACACATTTTCCAGACTTGGATGTGCGACACTTTTGGTAGGCACATTTGGGGTTCCAGAGAGAGCATTAGACTAGATTCAGGGAAACCCATCCAACCCATTTCCCAGTAGAACAAGGCAGTCATTTTGAGACATATCTCATCTGATTTCAATGGTGGAATCACTAGGACACATTTTTCTAGAAGAAGAGGGGCACATTCCCCTAGGGGTATCCATCCGGGGTCCAGACTCATCAGTAGAGGGGTCCAACAGATACCAGTACTGAGGAATAGAGTAGGGAACATCATTTGGGATAGTTTCCCGGCCATTCCAAGAAGTATATCTCCCAGGGAAAACTTTCTAGACTTCCAACAGTTACCGTCAGAGATGCCATATTCTCAGTGCACCCATTGATTCCACAACACTCACATATTCCGAGTATTATCTTTTAGTTGCTTATTTGTATTCCGGCTAAGATCCTTTTGTCTTTTGATCTAGCTGAGTGTTTTTATTTTACTCAGCCACATTCGGCCTATTGTAATCCACAGAGATATCATAATAAAAACTTTGCAGTCCTTTGTCACATTTATTATTTGTATGATCATTTATATGTTGTAAACCATTGATCCTACACACACATTAGCAGTGTTTCCTAGACTAGCCAAGTCAGGAACATTATAGTGGTATCAGAGTTGGTTTTCCTGCCAGCCTAAGGGGAAAATCAGATAAATATCTAGATACATAATTACCAGCGAGTGGATTGATAGGAGCACATATGGAGCCTACACCCATTAGATGCAGGGAGCGTTGCTACAATTGCAAAGTGCCTTGGAAGCCAAATCACAGATGTAGGGGTAAAGGGAAGGTGCACATTTTTGAGGTCCACTATGACAACGAGGATGAGGAGATGCATGTGAATGCAACCATAGATGTCTATTTGCAGTAGTCCGATAAGGCTAGTGACTCTTGCACATCGGAGGGAAAGTTGTATGGACAGGATGATAGGGCATATCCTTCATCTTCCCCATCAAGTAATGTTGAGGATTCAACACTTCAACATAGTGGTGACACTTGTGAGGATTCATATGTGTTGGCACTTAGACATGATGAGATTAGGAGCTTGGATGACCTACCGGTGGGTGTAGACATGGCTTCCAGGAAGTCATGTATGGAGAATGATGATCTTCCTATGATGAGTGAGCCACATTTTTCATCTTCTCAGTCACCTATGCTAGCCACGACACATGAGGATATTAGTGGCATTCCTGATATGGTAGAGGATCCTTGTGTGGGGATTGTACACAAGGAACATATGGATCTACAGACCCAGGAGGAGAGGTATGTATTAGAGATAGTTGACCTTACACATACCTATCAGTATGAGGAGAGTGAATCACCACTCTTGGAGATTCCATTGATGGACCAGGTTGTGGAGACCTATAGCTTGTTGGGACACTTACTCCCAGGATCTATCTACAGTGATGAGGATGCACTCTCTATTGGTCGGAATGACCATAGCATGTGTCTGGACACATCTGTATGGGATCCAGGTGAAAATGATATTAGTAGGCTGAGTGCACAGGAGGATACAACTACCCATATAGGATATGGTGTGTTTCAAATAGGGGTCATAGTTGGTGATGGTGTGCAGTGGCACACAGGAGGACTTAGTAGCACAAGGGATAGTGGGTAGTTCAAATCCTTATATTTTGAGGAGTGTGTTGTTGGGGATTCCATTTTTGACACTAGCAGTGAGAGGCATGAGGTATCACCTCAACGGAATTGTGACCAAGAGTCACGACACTTGGCAGGACACTTGAGATTCAATGAGGACATGATCATGGAAACCACTAGATGCATTGATGATACACATGCATTGGTGGTAGTTTATTTTTGGAGGGCCTCGATGGCACATGATTTTTTAGATGGGGGACTTATCATTGATGACTTCCATACACTCAAGGAGACAGTGATTGTGATGAGGGCCAACTACCAACAATTTTTGAGGGATAGGGATTAACTATTGGAGGTTGGCGATATGTATCACAGGGAACTGAGGGAGAAAGAGGTTGGGGTGGACCGACTCGCTCATGATTTGGTGAGCACACAGAGATTCTCGGAAGGAACACAGACAACCGTTCAAGAATCAGAGTCCAGATCAGAGGAGCTCCTTGATGAAATTAGACAGATATCCACTACATCTATTTCAGTAGAGAGTCAAATATATCCCCCAGCCACATTGCGAGAGGATGTTGGTGGTTTATCAGTGGAGCACCAGTTGAGGGAGGAACATGAGGAGTACCTAGGATCACTGATGATTATGGAGAGATATGATCCATAGATACATGAGGATGTCCATAGGTCACAAGGACCACCCTTCATGAGGGGTGTTGAGACAGTTGAGCATACACGTACACATGGGGATTCCAGAGCCAGGAGCAATTATGAGGACACTTCCATTTGTGTTCCAGGATTGGTTGGCCTTCATGTAGAGGATGACCCCGTAGTACACCCATGATCCAGGATGTTGCAGGTGTATACAGGAGTTCACATGAGTATGCAGGGGCACACAGTGATGAGTGGTAGTTCACAGAGACATACAAAGTTGTACAATGGGATTCATGGGGACACACTGGATTGCAAGGAGGAGATGTACTTAGTAGAGCATGGAGATTCCTCTCCCTTACAATAGTATACAGATCTGGGAGATCACCTTCACCATAGAAGCTGTTGCGTGAGTGATGATGGATGGATAATGATTGACCCGCAGTTGGTGGAGGTGCCTACTGTTGTACCCGATGGTTGGTGTTCAGTGATGAGTATAGGCGATTATTTACCATGGGTGCCAATGGACGAGCTTTTGGTTAAGTCCTTTGGATTGACCAAAGCATATGATACTTTACAGTCCTACAGTTGGTTGTAGATATTTATGATAGACTTTCTCGATACTTTCATCATTGACAACAACACAGGGGGAGCTAAATAGTGGCAGGGGACATGGAGAGTTGGTAGGCCGAGACCACTTGACATAAGTGTCTTGATTACATTCATCAGGATAGGGGTGGATCATCAGGGGCAGACAGTTGAGGCCATGGGAATGATGGGGAGTATGCTAGGCCATGGGACAGAGGATATATCAGAGGTTGCTACATATTCAGACTCTCATTGGGATGAGGGTGGAGTGATTTCAACAGTTACCAGTAGGGCACACCAGCAGTTAGTGGGGATTGGAAGTGATGAACTTCCAAATTTAACATGGGATTTGGGAGTCCATTTGGTCAATAGTTTGTTTCTTCTTATGAGGATCCAGGAGTGGAGGGTCCAATATGGATACTTTGAGCAGAAATTCATGATCAGAGTAGAGAAACATCGACATGATGGTCCCTGTCAGAGACTAGCATGGGACCCTGGGATTACAGGATCGAACATTTCATTGACTGATGGAGAAGAGTGGATGTTTGTAGGGGGGAGTCACTTTGATTTTCCATTGAGTTTCAGTATTGGGGAGAGCACGTCACTAACTGGTGATTCATTAAGGTCTTGTAGTACCTCACTATGGCAACAACATGTTCATTCGGTGAGGCTCATGTTGAGTTTGGTATGGTTTGGTAGGATAGACCCATTTCGGGTTGAGGCCATGTGTTATTTTCAGGAGACTCATGGTG
The DNA here is from genome assembly GCA_032191745.1 of Picea mariana. Classification (NCBI taxonomy): domain Eukaryota; kingdom Viridiplantae; phylum Streptophyta; class Pinopsida; order Pinales; family Pinaceae; genus Picea; species Picea mariana. The sequence continues at coordinate 9,143 of JASDQU010294749.1, read as the reverse complement.
TTAATATGTTACAAAACTATACTCTACAGGGCATTGTAGTTGACATTCTGATATGGGATACAAGGATTGGAGTGCTTCGTAGTTCAACATTTGATGGAGTTGATTTTCAAGTAGAGTGGTTACTCAGGGAGTTGACTGAGATTCCTCGACCATTGATCATTCTACTCATCAGGAGCATGTGGATGTCATGTGTGGTGAGCACTTGGAGATACCACATCTTGAGGGGAGTCTACCTTGCATCACACAGGTGGATATGGGACCCCGGTATCATATGTAGTTGGATTCAGTTATTGCTTGAGGACAAGCAATATTCCGGTAGGGAGGACTGTAATGTCCCCATTTTGGGACATTATAACTTTACAGAGTGCTATGCTTACCAAAGTAGCTAGATAGGGGTGACAGAGAGTTTGGGAGATATTGATGGGTTTTATTGGGCCTGAATTGCATCATTCATCATCATGATCCATTCTGCACAACTTGGTTTTGGTTTCATTGCATTCCGACGATTTTCGTAATTTTGAGTTATTATGGGTCATATCTTAATTAATTTCACTAAGAAGGTCATAATGGTCATATTAGTTGGATAAACCTCTTAGTGTAATAGCTCATCGAAATTGGGAAGTAGAGAACTACATGATAAGATGATGAGAAGTGACTTTCAGTGGCCGGAAAAGCCATAAGGATGGATAAATTACTTTTCAGAGGTAAAATGATTAATTAATTAATTGATTAAGTGATTTAATCAAGGAATAATAAAATAAAGTAAAATTCACTTGGAGGGAAAATTTCAACAATGAATTAGGGTTTTAACAGTGAATTAGGGTTTTGGAAATCTATAAGAGAAGAGTCAGCAACCTAATTCATCATTATTCAAATTATGACTTGTCATTGAGGAGAGAGGTGCATCTCGAGAGAGATAGTTCAGTGGATTCTAGGAGGAAGACACCAGTTGGCTGATTTGAGTGTTGAGAGACACACCCTAGTCATCGGGAAGATCATTCAAGTCTTCCATCATTCTTCAACAATAGTTACATAGTGTTCAACAGGAAGGGCGCATTCATCTAGAGTGAGGGCGCAACTTCTGAGAGGGTTTTGGGTCGACTTACCCCATCTAGGGGGAATTTCGAGATTTCCCTCCGACCCATTTGAGAGGAGGAAAATGTGAATCTTTTTCCTAGTTCCTCACCATATTTCGATGGAGGAATCAACTGGGATTCATTTTACAGACTTGGACGTGTGACATTTTTGGTAGGCACATTTGGGGTTCTAGAGTGAGCATCGGACTAGATTTTCAGGGAAACCCTTCCGACCCATTTCCCAGTAGACCAAGGTAGTCATTTTGAGACATATCTCGTCCGATTCTGATGATGGAATCACTAGGATGCATTTTCCCAGAAGAAGAGGGGCACATTCCCCCAGGGGTATCCATCTGGGGTCCAGACTCATCAATAGAGGGGTCCGACAGATACCAGTACTAAGGACTAGAGCAGGGCACATCATTTGGGATAGTTTCCATGCCATTACGAGAAGTATATCTCCTAGGGAAAATTTTCCAGACTTCCAGCAGTTACCGTCAGAGCTACCATATTCTCAGCGCACCCATTGAGTCCACAACACTCACATATTTTGGGTATTATCTTTTAGTTTCTTATTTGTATTTCGGCTAATATCCTTTTCTCTTCTGATCTAGCAGTGTTGTTATTTTATTCAACCGCATTCGGCCTATTGTAATCCACAGAGATATCATAATACAAACTTTACAGTGCTTTGTTGCATTTATTATTTGTATGATCATTTATATGTTGTAAACCATTGATCCTACACACACATTAGCAGTGTTTCCTAGACTAGCGAAGTCAGGAACATTACAAAACCTCAATTATTGCATACTTGGAAAGAAGTGTGAAGGTGGCGGGCATAGGAAACAACGATTAGGAATTGGATATTTCATGAACCCGCCAACTCAACGATCTGCGAAATAGATTCAAAGAAATGGCCAAGTATGGAAAGCGGACAAACGAGCTTCAAAATGGGGTGACAATAGTTCCACAGGAGACATGAGGACCCCACGGTCGAATTGTATGTCTCAAAACTTTTGAGTGAAAACTGTGTAACACAGAAGAGGATATGATGTGGGATTCTGCCAGTAAATTTGTATATTGCGGAAGCCAAGGTGTTGTTTGCAGGTCACAAAACAATGGAAGTGCAATCTAGAGCCCGCCTGCTCGGGAATCTGCAATTGGAAAAATGGCTAGATATGGAATGGGGAAGTGGTCGGTCGGAGTGACGATATAAAAGCATGATTGCAAATGTGAACTTGTGAGTCTGCCAACCTGTGCAACTAGACATTTTCAAAAAAATGACTAAGTAACGAGAAAGAGAAAGTAGAGGGGATAGATAAATGAGAATTTGGTTAAGTATAGAAGAGGGAAAAGAAGGGCTAATATATTCAAATCAATTAGATATCCCATTTCCTGGCAATATCTTTTCTGCATGTTTCTCAAGAAGTTGTATACTTATTGCATATACTTGGAAATAAGTGTGAAGGTGACGGGCACAAGAAACAACGACTAGGAATTGGAAATTTTCTGAACCCACCAGCCCGACAATCCGCGAAAGATATTCCAAGAAATGGAAAAGTGTGGAAAGTAGTCAGACGGGATTCAAAATAGGGTGACAAGGGTTCTCGAGGAGACGTGAGGCCCCGATGGTCAAATTGTATGTATCAGAACTTTTGAGTGAAAAATATATAACACAAAAGAGGGGATGATGTGGGAGTCTGAAAGTCAATTTGTATATCGTAGAAGCTGAGGTGTTGTTTGTAGGTCAAGGATCAATGGAAGTGTAGTCCATCTATTTGGGAACCCACAAGATATTATCATTAAAAATCAGTTATTTCATACTTGGAAAGAAGTGTGAAGGTGGCGAGTAGAGGAAACAACGATTATGAATTGTATATTTCGTGAACCAACCAACCCGACGATCTGCAAAAGAGATTAGAAGAAATGGACAAGTATGGAAAGTGGACAGACGAGCTTCAAAATGGGGTGACAATAGTTCCATAGGAGACGTGAGGATCCGATGGTCAAATTGTAGGTCTCAGAACTTTTGAGTGAAAACTGTGTAACATGGAAGAAGATATGATGTGGGAGTCCGACAATAAATTTGTATATCATGGAAGCCAGGGTGTTGTTTGTAGGTCACAGAACAATGGAAGTGGAATCTAGAGCCCGCCTGCCTAGGAATCTGCGATCGAAAAAGTGGCTAGGTATGGAATGGGGAAGCAGTCAATTAGAGTTGCGATATAAAATCACGAGTGAAAATGTGAACCCGTGAGTCCGCCAACACACACAACTAGACATTTTCAGAAAAATGACTAAGTAATGAGAAAGAGAAAGTAGAGGGGAAAGAGAAATGAGAATTTGGTTAAGTATAGAAGAGGGAAAATAAGGGATAATATATTCAAATATGTAATAGATATCCCATTTCCTAGCAAGATATTTTCTGCATGTTTTTGGAGAAGTTGTATACGTATTGCATATACTTGGAAAGAAGTGTGAAGGTGGCGGACACAGGAAACAACGACTAGGAATTGGAAATTTCCTGAACCCACCAACTCGACGATCCGCAAAAGAGATTCCAAGAAATGGCCAAGTGTGGAAAGTGGTTGGGCGGACTTTAAAATAGGGTGACAAGGGTTCCTGAGGAGATGTGAGGCCCCGATGATCAAATTGTATATATCAGAAATTTTGAGTGCAAAATGTGTAACACGAAAGAAGGGATGATGTGGGAATCCGAAAGTCAATTTGTATATCGTGGAAGCCAAGGTGCTGTTTGCAGTTTAAGGAAAAATGGAAGTGCAGTCCACCTGTCTGGGAACCCGCACTATGTTAGCATTAAACCTCAGTTATTGCATACTTGGAAAGAAGTGCGAAGGTGGTGGGCACATGAAACAATGACTAGGAATTTGATATTTCGTGAACCTGCCAACCTGACGATCCGCAAAAGAGATTCCAAGAAATGGCCAATTATGGAAAATGGATGCATGGGATTCAAAATGGGGTGAAAATAGTTCCCCAAGAGACATGAGGACCCGAAAGTCAAATTGCAGGTGTCATAACTTTTGAGTGCAAATTGTGTATCATAGAACAAGGTATGATGTGGGAGTCTGGAAGTAAATTTTTATATCGTGGAAGTCTGGGTGCTATTTGCAGGTTACAGGACAATGGGAGTTCAATATAGAGCTTTCCTACCCAAGAATTCATGATCTAAAAAGTGGCTAGGTATGGAATGGGAAGAGGTCGGTCAAAGTCACGATATAAAAGCATGAGTGAAAATGTGAACCCATGAGTTTGCCAACCTGCACAGTTAGAATGATCCATATTTTATGAGCAGAATGAAATGAATATAGATTATTAACAGGTGCTTAACACAAAATAACAAAGATACAGTAAAACTGGTTTTCTATTCAATAACAAAATAAGCTGAAAACTGTAAAATAGAGTGGAAACAAGCTTGATGGAATGGTGGCGGCTTATCTCTGAAAAGAGACCTGACGGATGCGCTCATTCGCAAGAAGATGATTACAATGAGGCTCTAAATGAATTTTTACAATAAGAAGGAATGTCAAAAACCCTAGAAATCCAAAAACCTAATCCTAGGATATGAAGCGCCAAAAGTCATGTGGGCCTCGTTTGGGTAAGTTAGTACATCAACTTCTCGGGATCGTAACGTTTGCATACGATCTCCATTTTAGGCGTATGATAGCCCGTTGGAAAGGTATCATTGAGAAGATTCATTTTAGGAACAATGTTGAAGTAAATTACATGTTTCAATTGTGTTTTCCCAAAAAAACATCGTTTAGGGCCTCAAAACAGTTCCAGAAGTGAAAACTGCTAAAAATAGTAAATTACCAAAATTGCCAGAAAACTGTTTCGAGCCAGTTGGAAAAAGTGGGTGGCCACCAATATCCATATGGATCAATCCTCCCTCCTTAGGAAGAAATGGTCTCCATTGCATTGAGGTCCCCCATCAGATGAGGAAATTTCTGTTGAATTTGGCCTCGGGTGAGTCACTTGCCTTGATTCAGGAGCTACCCTACTTTGAAGAATCGATAAAGTTGGATCCTTTGTTGTCGAGTTCCCTTGATCTGTGTGTCCACAATATGATCATTGGATGCCTGTTGTATGCAGTCGGCGTTGAGCTCTGTTGGTGTCAGTTGTTCTGCTACTTCTGAGGTGTCCAATAATGGTGGGAAATAAGGGCAACGAAGATCCATGTTGAACACTGGGTGCAGGCCAAGGAAAGGAGGAATGTTGAGCTCAAAATAATTACCCCCCACAACCTTGGTGATAGTGTATGACCCATAATGGCACTACTACATATGGGCGGATTATTCCACAAAAAGTTTCCACGCTTCCACTAGTTTCATTTTTTTTTAAATAGGGTGGGATTTTCATCGATATTGCCATGAAAGTTCGTTGCAATATCCATGAAAATATTTTTTAAATCTAGTCAGGATTTTCTTCGCAATAGCGACGAACTTTCATGGCAATATCAACGAAGGTTTTGCCTATCTCATTGGTCGGTGTTAATGACTAGTTAACTATTTTATCTATATATACCTGTCTTTAAGAGACTTTGCGACACAATTGCTATAGTTGTGACACTGTTCTTGGCTTTTGTTTGAGCTGTTTATTTTTTTAGTCACCCATCGGTTGAAGAAATCCAATTCTCGATCTACATAGCTCGGATTTTGAACTTGCAAGGTTAATATGTTATTTTTTATTGATGTACTCATTTAACTTGTAAATTTTTGTTCAAATGTCCAAATTTCATTTAGCTTGTTTTTTCCTTGATAATATATTATAATATGTGTAGTACCATATTTCATGTCTTTGATTTTTGGATCTAGTTAGTATATTCTATGGAAAAGGGTATGTGGATTCCATAATATTCTAGGTTCATGGAGTCCACATACCCTTTTCCCTTCAATTGTATCTATAATCTCTCTCTCTTTTCATTGATAAAGATATGGAATTGCTCTTGAAACTCAACCCGGATCGGTGAAATGATAGTAATTGATTGTCATTTTCTTCTCTCTTTTATTTTTAAGACCTAACAAAAAAACACCAACAAAGCTCGATTGAAGCTTTGATACCACTTGTTACATCCCTAGTACCCAAAAGGGATCACACTTACATAAATTGAAAATAATATAACAGTGACAATAATGGTTGGCTAGCACTTACTAATTCAATTAAATGAAGGAAGAAATCTCCATGAATAAAATATTGAAGTTGATTATTATATTGATAAATGATAAGTTATGGTATATATAAGATAAGTAGGAAACTCATGTTTATAACAACAAGGTTAATAGCTGCAATATATTGTAACATTTCCCTCTTCCGCATAAATTCTTTGCTGTCCTCAACATTTCCCTCTTTCGCATATATATTAAGAGAAATATTAATAACATTTCCCTCTTCTGCATAAATTCTTTTCTATCCTCAACATATTGTAATAAATAATGAGTAGGTTGGCATTAGTGACAAGATAGTCTGTTGATATATATTACATATAATTATTAATGTATGAGAGATCATCCATTATTTAAGCATGTAAAACAAAAACCAAGAATAAATATTGTGGTTGACGTGATCGGGTCTTTACATTTTGCAAAACAAAGTACGAGAATTTCCATTATTTAAGCATGCAAAACAAAACCTGAGGCTAAACGTTGTGGTTGACGTGATCGGGTGTGTACATCTGGACGGTGGAGAAAGTGCAGTCATCAACTCATTAGGAGATGAAACAAAGTCTCAAAATAAAAAGTGTATTCTTACATTTACTACACATAGGATGTCGGTAACATCAATCATTATTTGTACTTTTAATTAATACGTGGCTATTTGTGGATTTTTTAAAAAACAAATAATTTAATTTTTTTAGTTTTGTGGTTAATTGTCACCTCCAACCAGGGGAAATTAGTCACTTCAGTTTTTTTGACCAATCAAAAAATAGAATTTTTAATATTTAAAAATAAAAAAATATTTTTATTTATATATAAAATTCTCATTAATAAATATTTATTGAAAAACATTATAAAACATTGTTAACATTTTTGTAAATTTACAAAAGTCAAAATGATTTTGACTTGCAATCGATTGCTATATTCCCTGCTTTAGCAGGGACTAATAAGATACATAAACACTAACCCTAAACTTATGTTAGGTATATATGTCATTATTATATAAAGAA
>JASDQU010294748.1:0-14280 GCA_032191745.1 Picea mariana | reverse complement strand
TCAATTCCCCCCCTCATTCAATTCCCCAACTGCCTTATCCCCTCATTAATTCCCCAACAACCCTATCCCTTCATTAATTACTTCACCTACCTTTTTAATAATAAAATAATGAAAAGACTCATTGAATTTATTTTAATAATGAATTAAATTTAAATTAACAACTATGATAAATAAATAACCAAAATGGGTTGTTACAATGGATTGTAGACCGATATCGCGTTTGATTTCGAAATCAACGGACCAGATTCATCGTAGAACGAACCCAAAAATTACAAGTTTTCGACGGTTGGGAAAATGAAACAGATAGATGGCTAGGATTCATTTTCGAAGTTTTACAAATGGAGTGAATCGACAATCGAGATTTATTTTTGGAAATTTGGAAGGTGGATCAAATCAACATTCGAGATTCATTTTCGATAGTTTGGAAAGTGGATCAAATCGACAGTCAAAATTTGTTTTCGATCATATAGAAAGTGGAGCAGATCAATGGTCAGATAGACAATTTTGGCGAAGTGTTTCGTCCTCCAACAAAAATCATTGATGACTTATGATCGAGTTGGTGGAATTGGTGAGGTGTTTTCGTATGCCAAGATAAGTTGTCAATTGTCGATGAAGATAAGAGGTGGATGACATGTCATGCCATGTCAACATCCATGTGTCATGCCATGTCATCCTCCATGTGTCATTCCACGTCAGTCAAGTTGTCATGCCAACACACATGTGGCATGCCACATTATCTCGGTTATCACATCAGCTAAGAAATGGCCGATGGTAGGGTCGACTGGTTTTGTGATGTCTTGCAATTCTGTTGTCAAAGGAAAGGGTCAATGACCGATGGTCAGGTCGACCAGTTTAGCGATTTCTTGTAAGTCAGTTGTCAAAGGAAAGGGTCGATGGCTGATGGTTGGGTCAACAGTTTTGGCAGAGTGTTGCATGCATCCAAAGGAATTAGCGAATTGTTGATCGTCGATGTAGTGTTGGAAAATCAATGGTTCAAATTGATTCGAGTTGGAGATCGACATTGGAGATTGATTTGCAGGCTTGGGAAAGGTTTAGTGGATCAATGACTGATATTTCCCCTTATTTTGAGATCAACGGCTCAAGTTAAAATATTGTTATAATAGTAAAACATTCAATTTTCTCTGAATTTTTCATATTTTTGAAGGTCTTAAACTTGCAGAGTGATTTTGAGGGTCTAAACAACGTTTTTAGGTAGTCAAAAGTCACAAAAACAAGGTGTACCAAGGTACAACTCGTCTTTATATCATAAATAAAAGAACTTAGAGAGAGATTTCCAATTAGCTATCCTAGACGCAAAATACAACTTGTATGAGAAAGTTACAGATGAAATAGTTAAGGGTATAATTTTGGCACAATTTACTTCCATAGGGCATAAATCCTTGCTTAGAGCTTCATTTGGGGCATGGGAACAATCTATGGAAAAATTATGAACCATAGAAGACAACCATGGAGCTAGATTTGGAATCTAGGTATGTAAAAATGTGCAGGAAGAGAAGAAAGACACGTGTAGCATACATGGATAAAATGGGAAACAATCTAAACTTCCTCATACCATAACATTCAACTCATCACTCATATTTGAGAAAAAGAATAGTCGTTGGAAAGGTCTTGAAGAGGAGAAGACATCTATACACCTATAATTTTGAATTGGGCACTAAAATATTCTCATAAAGTAATAAAGCAATTTTCTAGCAGTGAAAACAGAGCAATGAGTGGAAATTACAACTTGTGAATGTTGTAACTTTTCGCTCAGAACTCATAATGAAGCATGAGAATAACCATTGGAGAGTTGTTTCAGAGAGGAATGTGTCAAAGGAATAAAATTTTGACTTAGTGCATTATGTCCTTCGTAAATTGAGATAAAGAATAACATGTATTCTAATTAATGAAATGTTTTATAGTATGCATGTGCTAATAATAATTATTACATCCACATTTCTTGCAGAGCTAGAGGTACAAGAAAACAACTTTGGTTCTTATATGAGGAATGGAGTAATGGAATATTCCTAGGAATATTACAACCATGAGGAGGTGGTCATAGGTTTCCATGTCAGCATGGGAAATGATGAGACAAAGTCTAATGGAAAAAGAGGCAGAGAGGAGCTTGTAGTAATTATGAGAAGCGTGCATAGAGAAGTGTAGAGTTATAGGGAAGATAATGAAAGGATTACCAAATCTCAGAAAGAAATACTTCGAAGTCTGAATATGTTGCATAGGAAAGTTAACAAAGACTTTGGAACCCAAGAAAGAAACTAGTGCTAGACAAGTGACAACATCCATATCCCAAAGTAGAAGGGATGATCATGGAAATGATAGACAATCAAGAAGTATGAGTAGACACCATCATTCTCCAAGGAAATCCACTAGAATAACTTGTGCAAGTTCAGGGCCATAGAGCAGCCCAAGTGTGTCTCTTGTCAAGAGATAAAGAAGAAGGCCCGAGGTAACCATCTTGCAAGGTGAACTCAGGAAAATCAAGCCACCAAATTTCAATGGTGAGCATAGGAAGGGAGAAGAGGTTGAGGCCTGGTTATTGGAAATGAAGAAATATTTTCGGTTGCACGATTACCCCTCAAGAGTAGAATCTAGAATTACAACCTACCACTTGCAAGGAAAGGAAGCCATGTGGTGGGATTATCTTAAGAAAGCCAAACACCTTGATGAGAAGAAGGTCTCATGTAGGTAGTTCAAAGGATATTTCCAAGAGAAATATTTTTCCGAGCATTACTATGAAAGGAAGATGAAATATTTCTTTGAACTCAAGTTGGGAAGCATGACAATGTATGAATATGAGAAGAGGTTCTTTGAATTGCTAAAATATGTGGACTTCATGAAGGATGAGAAATTCAAAATATAAAGGTTTTTGAGTGGGTTAACTTCTTTCTACAGTGAAAATATACAATATGATAACCCCGAGACTTTGGAGGAAGCCAAAAGGAGAGCATAACATCTTTATGAGTAGAGTAGAGGAAGGCCCATTTTCCAAAAATCTTGGAATGACAAGATGAAGGGTAAAAGGGATCAAAGACATAAAGGTTTTAAACCACCCTTTTTCAAGAACAACTCCCAAGAAAATTAGTAAGGTCAGTCAACCCAAAATGAACACAGGAATGCAGATTCATTTGGGAAAAGGCAAAGGCAACAACATGTACAATGTTCGGGATGTGAGGGAAATCACTTATATAGGGACCACCCTCACAAAGGAGAAAGAATGAGGATTTTCCACAACATTTAGGAGACTAAAACAATTGAATACATGGGAGGAAACATGCCAAGGATTTGTGCAGCCTTGGAAAACAAGCAAACAAAATATCAACCCCCCATGATTGAAGTGGAAGGTAACATTGATAACCAACCCATATAAATTTTAATTGATTATGGAGCTAGCCATAGTTACATAAACTCTAACATTGTTGAAAGATGTCACTTGCAAAGGAGTAATCATAAGAAATATTGGTTAGTTTAATTAACCACAGGGGCTAAGAGAAAAACCAATGAGCTAGTTAAAGATTGTCCAATAGACATGAATGGACTCAACACAAAGGTAGATGTGAATATCATACCATTGAGTTCATATGATTGTCTAATTGACATGATTGGTTAGAAAAACACCATGTTATCCTAGAATATTACAATAAGACAATCACATGTCTTGATGAAGAAGGGAAGCAAATCAAGGTTCAAGGCATTCCAAGAGCTATAGTTGTTAGAGAAATTTCAGTTATGCAATTGAAAAAGAGTTTCAGGAAGGGATGCCAGATTTTTGTAGCCCATATGGAAGAGGAGGTCAGAGATAAAGTGGTAATCATTGAAGACCATCCAGTCTTGAGGGATTTTAAGGATGTTTTTGGAGAAATCCCGAGACTACCACCAAAGAGAGACATTGATTTCTTTATTGATTTGGTGCTAGTTGCTACCCTAGTGTCCAAGACACCATACATAATGGGCACACCATAATTGAAGGAGTTGCAGGTGTAGCTTGAAGAATTGTTAAGGAAGGGGTACATACACCCAAGTGTGTCACATTGGGGTTCCCTAGTTCTTTTTGTGAAGAAGAAAGATGAAACCTTAAGGTTGTGTATTGATTTCAGAGAACTGAATAAGATCACCATAAAGAACAAATATCATTTTCCAAGGATTGATGGTTTATTTGATGAGATGAAAGGTGCAAGAATATTTTCCAAGATTGAATTGATATCAAGTTATCATCAAGTGAGGATAAAGGAATATGACATCAACAAAACAACATTAAGGACAAGATGTGAGCATTATAAATTCACGATAGTGCCATTCGGGCTAACAAATACACCGATAATTTTCATGTTCCTGATGAATGGAGTACAAGGAGTACCTGAACAAGTTAGTAATTGTATTCCTAGATGATATACTCATATACTCGAAGATAGAAGAGGAACATGAGTGACATTTGAGAATGGTTATAAAAGTTTTAAGAGAGAATAAATGGTATGCTAAGCTAAGTAAGTACATATTTTATCAAAAAAATATTCACTACTTGGGGCATATTATTTCAATAGATGGGATAAGAGTGGATCTTGAGAAGATAAAGACCATTAGAGGATGGCCAACGCCAATAAATTTGATAGAGGTCAAATCATTCATGGGTCTTGCAGGGTATTATTGAAGATTCATAAAAGGATTCTCAGAGATTGTAAGCCCAATCACCTTCTTTGCAAAAGAAGGGAGTGAGATTTGAATGGACTTCCAAGTGTGAAGAGATCTTTCAACAACTAAAATGAATTTTGACAAGTGCACCAATCTTGAAGTTTGCAGATCCGAATGAATACTTTGTTGTGTGCATGGGTGCGTGCAAGGAAGGGCTCGGTGGAGTCCTCACACAAAAAGATCATGTGGTATGCTATGAGTCCCAAAAACTAAAAGAGTATGAAAGGAATTATGCTACCCATGATATAGAATTAGCAGCCATTAGTCATGCATGAAAAACATGGAGACATTACCTCATGGGGAGAAAATTTGAGCTGAGGACAAACCATTGTGGTATGAAACATTTGTTTGGGCAACCCACATTAAATGTCAGACAAACTAGATGGTTGGAATTCCTTAGTGAGTATGAATTTGAAATTAAGCACATCAAAGGTAAAGAAAATTAAGTGGTCGATTCACTCAATGGGAGATCACATGAGATGCATATTGCAGCCATCAACATGTACATGAATAATATGAAGGATAAAATTATTGAAGCAGAAAACACATATAAGCACTAGTTACAAACAAAAGAAACATTACAATAAGACAATTTACAACAAAAAATTAAAGACTTTGAGCTAAAATAAGATGGAATTATCGTGTACAAAGGCAAATTATATGTGTCGAATTCCAATTAGTTTAAAAATACAATGATGAGGGAAATGCACAATGTGCCATATGTTGGGCACTCGAGATATCATAAAACAATTGCAGTTGTATGAAGCCAATATTTTTGGTCTAGAATGAAGAAAGAAGTGGTTAATTACATGGCCATATCTCTAGAGTGCTAGAAGGTGAAGATTAAACATAGACATCCAACTGGGTTATTACAACCATTTCCCATTTCATAATGGAAATGTGAAGTAGTTAAAATTGATTTTATTACAAAGTTTCCCAGAACGATGAAACAACATGATTCCATCATGGTGGTGGTGGATAAATTAACTAAGGCATCACATTTTATTCTAGTGAAGACTACACACAAGGAAACAAATATTACATAAATCTACATGAAGAAAGTTGCCAAGCTACATGGAGTGCCCAAGAAAATTGTTTCAAACAAAGATCCAATTTTTTTTTCCAATTTTTGGAAGGGTTTGCTTAAAGGTTTTGGGACAAATCTAAATCTCAGTATTGCATATCATGCATAGTCAGATAAGAAAATATAGAGGACTAGTAGAATAATTGAGGACATGCTCAGAATGTATGTGATGGACCAACCATCAAAGTGGGAGGATTATATCCACTTAGTGGAATTTGCTTACAATAATAGGTATCAAGCCTAATTAAAAATGATCCCATTTGAAGCATTGTATAGAAGGAAGTGTAACACACCAATGAGTTGGGATGATCCAATCGACAGAACAATTATTGAGTCATATTTGTTGAAGGAAATGGAAGAGAAAATGACAAAGATCAAGCATAATTTAAAAGATTCCCAAGATAGACAGAAAATTTATGCAGACAAGAACAAAGTTTTTAGACATTTTAAAGTGGGCGAACATGTGTTTTTAAAAATGACGCTAAAAGGAAATTCGCTAAGATTAGGAAGCTGCCCAAAGTTCACAACAATATATTATGGAACTTTTGAGTTATTAGAAAATATAGGGCCAGTTGTATACATGTTAGCATTTCCTGCATCCATGAGAGTGCATGTATTTCATGTGTCATTATTAAAGAAATACATGTCTAAACCTAACCACATAATTGATTGAAAACATGCTTAGGATAGAAAAAAAAATTATGCGAACAAGAAGAGAGTTTTCAGAGATTTTAAAGTGGGCAAACTTCCTGCATCCATGAGAGTGCATAATGTATTTCATGTGGCATTATTAAAGAAATATGTGCCTGACCCTAACCACATAATTGATTGGACTGTGACCTAGGTGGAATACGAAGGGGATTTTCAGGTGGAACCAATATGCTTCATGGACTAGAAAGTCAAAGTACTATGGAAAAAATCCATAGGTTTGGTAAAGGTTCAATGAACCTGCTATGGTCCTAAAGATGCTACATGGGAGCATGGAGAAAACATGCAAGAGGAATACCTGCAATTTTTTAACAATTTTGAAGAAAACATAATATAAGAATGCAAGACTCCATTTTGAACAGATAGAGATCCAAAACCACATCTCAAAGTCCTAGCCAATATATGTTGGGGGCCTTGATAAAATAATGGTACAACTTGACAGACTAAGAATAATGAATGGAGTACATTCCTTGGGTCATTGGGTTGAAAGGAATGAGAGATTTTTGTTGGAACTGATGTTGGAGTTGTAAAATTGTAGAATTTTTAATATGATGTAAATTTGTGCATGTATATCGACATAGTGTGCACCAAGGATGACACACAATTGTAGGGGAGGGGTAATGTAACATCCCCGCTATAATCCCCAGTTTAATTAATGCTTAATGTAGAAATGAAATGTGGCCATGACCAAGCGATGTATATGCAAATTGTATTTCTGAATTTTAATAATAAATTGCAATGCCAGTTGGTAGGGTACATGGACATATATGGAGGTTGATTAATACACAAGAGATGGGAATGTATAGGAGTTTCTAAGAGGGGTTCAAGGGATGTATTACCCATGTCTATTAATCCAACCCACATTCCTAAATTTTATTATCATTATGTATTAAACTTGTAATTTCCCCTTGAGTATAGAAGAACCCAATCATTGAATGCATGTAAGAGGGTGGGTGTGGGGAGTCACATCCCATAGTTATTGGAAGCATGGGACTGAGTTCAATCAGTTTGGGAAAGAGTTAAATTCAATAAAGTAACCAAATAGAGGAAGTTTGTATGGGAAGTTACAACAATTTTTAGAGAGTCATGTTTTTGCATCTCAACAACAAGCAGAGAACATGAGAGAAAAGCATGGGAGCTGGAGAAACCATGGAAGGAAAATTTTGGAGCGTATTTGGAGAAAAATATTGAATATCCAGGTTGTCAGGCATGAAGAGTGAACCCATGTGTGAATTTCACTATAACAACAAGTAATTGTTGTCATTTTCCTGGTAGTTTTCCTAGCAGTGAGCTCCCTTGAGTTTCCCAACAATGAGATTCCTAGTTACTTGTGCTAGAGAGACCCTGATAAACAAATAGGATGTTCGATGGACTGGAAGCAGTGAAGGGGTACATTCCTTGGGTTGGGCATGTCAAGAGGAAGAGAGTTGGTGGGAAATCAAAATAGATGTAGGAGAATACAAGTGGGCTATGGGATTTTTTTTGTTGTGAATGGACAGTGAGAGACCACCCTATTTTATGGATTGCTAGCCCCAGCTCGGGGGTGACTGTTGAACCTTGTAAATTCTTCCTTTTTTATTTTTTTTATTTTGCACTTGTATTTTTCCCTAAGTATGATTCCCTCCCTCAATTTTCATAGCCATATCCTACCCCCGTGACTTACACCTTTTCTGTACTTAGTTTATTTTTCATTCGCGGGTTGGTGGGCTCACGAACTCATGATATGTCACTTTTCTCTCTTGACCTCTTCCCAACACTTAGCTTATTTTTCATTTTGCAGACTCACGTTCTCATTTGAAATCTCCCACTCTTCCACCCCACTGTGACGTGTCCTTCCTCTTCACACTTCTTGAGTCAAATTAAATGCTAATTCTACGAACTCAATTGCTAAATTAAATTATGAAAATGTCGTTATTAATGATGTTTCTCTCGAGGCAAATCTCATTTATTTCAGGTTAATATTATCAATCAAGGATCTAATGTAAAATATTATTTCATTATTTTGAGTGGCATTACAAAGAAGTTTGTCAACTTGTTGAAGATGGACGAAAGAAGACAACATTTTTGCGGGGATACCTTAAATCTACTCCCAGAGAAGATCCAAATTATCATTGGTCGAGGGCATATTTGTAATATCCCTCGGTCGAACCCAAATGTAAATATAATACAAGTATTTTTAAGCTGGTGAGTTGTTTAGACATCATTTTGTAATACACCTGTCATGGCATGGTGCGTGCATATACCGTGCAGTAAAGGGATGTAATGTGCACATTTCTTAATACCACGCACAATAACTAAGGTACGCGCAACCTTAGAGACAGAGAATACAACGCGTAGTAACTAAGTGCACGCAATATTAAGGTCAACGAACCTTTGTGTATATAATATGCATTATAGGCTAGTGAGCCAGTATTATAAGCCGGAATGCTTGTGTCTTGGAATTAGGCTAGCACGCCTAGATGTTAAAGGGCCAATGCACCTACTTTGTACATGAACTCATGATTAATATAAAATACATCACTGCACGCAGACCGACCACGATAAAGAGATGGGGGATTGAAATTCACCAGTTAGGGAAAGGGAGGGCCAAAAGTCAAGGGAATATTATATTAATATTTCCCAAAACATAAAGTATGGATAATTTTATCCTAAGTTCTAAAGTTGGGGACAAGTGGATAGAAGTAACTTCCGATATGACAAGTGTCAAGTTGGGGACATGCATTGATATTGTGGGGAAACTTAGTTGAGGGGTCTCACTCTCACGGAGTTTACGAACAGAAGGGGGGGAAGGGAAAAACCATCAGGCGAACCATCGTTTTGAAAAAGAGTTCACAGTGATCCCAAAATACTCAGTTATCCAGTCAATGACTCCATGACCATTTCACTCATACATTTCGTTATCCTTGAGACAACCATTCCACCTTTCTGAAACCTGTTTTCCCGTCCCTTTTTGGTTGGTGTACCTGGTTAGCTTGGAGCGGGATTGAAGAAGTGGGTTGTGAGGCCCGTGAGCAATTCTCTGAGCGAGAGAATTGTTGGGGATTGATTTTCGTAGGTGCTAACTGTAGCTACAACGCTCTGAGACTTCCGGTCCGGCCTATTGCTGAAGCCCTAGAAGGGAAGTGGGGCAGCCGAGGGACTGTTGAGCAGAGAAGGGGCACACTTCCTTGGGTGGGATAGGCATGTGGGGAATGAGAGGTTGTAGGCTGTTAGTTGAGTGAGCACCTAAGACAGAGTCTTTCCTGTTGTCCATGAGCCTTGGCCTGGATAGACTCCCTTTACCCTGGGTGGAGTTCAGTCCCAGCTCGGGGGTGATTCACTGTTGAGAGTGATGAACAATGCAATCTATGGCTGGGAGGTTCGTGTACGGTCTGCAAGCAGTTGGTGACGGTATTTCTAAAATAAGTACCGATTGTATGAAATATGGATATGTTGTTTTTCTATTTACATGTCCATGTTACGATTTTATCATATATGTGACTATGATTGCTTGTGTGCGCATGGGTAATTTCCTGTAAATGATGCATATCGTTAATTACTATTATTTTAATATAAAAGTCGTATATTATAGAAAGTAATGGTTTGTTATGTTAGATGTAAAGCTTCCGCGAGTGTGTTGTATGTATATGTTTTAGTTGCACGCAGTCTAAAAAAGTAAATTTAGGTGGCATTGCTTAGTTGACTACTGGGTATGCTACTATATGTTCCGTAGTATGGGAATAAAAGACGTTCCTAGAGTAGCATGTTTCGGCCTTATGGCTGGGAATGTTACCGACTAGCGTCAGAGCATGAGTGGTTTCTCTAGAGTGGCGTTCCTCGACCTCAGGTTGGTCGAGGGGATCGTTACAGTTTGATATCAGAGCATAGTTCAACATTGAGCTTGGATGGGCTAGAAGGGTGCAATCGAAGTGAATATTCATAGAAAAGTAACTTAGAAGTGACCAGAATTAGAGTCATAGAGTGTCCTTGGAAAATGTTGGCGTAATGGCACGCGTGGTAAATTTCGCATCGCGCGGGAAACCGTGGCGTGCCAGTATGCGCGGTAAATTGTGGCATCGCGTGGAAGATTATTACATGTAGATGCACGTGTTGAAATTAGCCTTGCGTGGTAAGCACACCCATAGTAAGGTGCACATGGGGTGCGCAAATTTTGCTTAACGCAGAGGATTTTTGTTGGTACACACATAAGTATGAGTATAAGTTGTTTCACGATGGTGTATTCAGTAGTATGCGTAGATATTTGAGCGCGAAGGAATATGTTAAACTTGACATGGGGTATGCATAGGACGAAAATGCATGTGGAATATCGGTGCATAGTATCGAAACCGTGCGCAGTAGATATTGGCGCACAACACCAGAGTAGTGTGTGTAAGTAGTCGGTACGACGAAGAAGAAATGCACAGTAGATTTAGGTGCGCAGAGAAGTGTTTACCTTGTAATATTGTTATGCACGATAATATAAATGAACAGAACGAGTTAATGTGCACAAAGTCGCTTGGAAGGCGAGGAGTCTGAGTTTAAATTGCATAATAATAAAAGAAACATAAACACATAACCGCATTGAAGCATTAATTAAAAAGAATTCTGAATTTTAATTTCTTCCGATTTAGACAGATAAAAATAAAATATAAGATTACAAGAAAAACTTATTATAAAAGAAAACAAGAGTCATAACATCACCAGATAGAAATTGTAATAAAACAGTCTAAAATCTGTTTCTATATTTATATAATCATATTAATCACAAAATTACAAAAGGGTGATGACAACAGTTAACCTGTTGTAGAAAGGATCATTGAAGAACATGCCTATCATCTCTTGTACTTCTAACTCTGCTACAGGCTATTCAAAATTCGCCGAGACATGCTTATCTTAGTTGAAGACTTACTTCAGCTTAGTGATCTCCACCTTTAAAGAGGAGTCTAACCAGATCAGTTGATTTTCTCCAAGGCTTTTGACCGCTTCAACCGTAGATTCCTCCTTCTTATGTCGCTTACTCCTTTTCTTCTTAGCGGCTGGCCTATTGATGACCAAATACTTTATAATGGGATTCAGCCTGACTTCCAATCGTGAGTCTATAACCAGCTCTGTGTGGAACTTGGTTGCTAGAAGGTGCGCGAGGACCCTTTCCTCCTTATTCACAGGAAAGCCTAGCATGTTGCTTGAATAACCAGTTTCACTCGACTTAGCTTTGTCCATGTATCTCGAGTTGGGGATATCGAAATGTGTCTTTACAGATAGCAGGAAGTCGAGCAGATTGAAGATTACTACAGTTATGGATACACAAACATCTTCATACTTGGGGAGTGGTAATTATAGAACTCCATTTATGAAGCACAGACAGATTATGTACAAGGAGCGTTGGGTTGCCATGCTTAGCCAATCCATTTCGAATGATTAGTTGTTGAGTTCGTTACATGGCGGCGTTCAGTTGATGTCACATGGCTGCGAAGTACCGAACGAATGGAGCAGGGTGATTTGACTAGTCGTCGTCCGCTCCATGAGTGGTGGATTTGACATGTTGGGACACGTGATACTGCGTCTTGGCGAAAGTGGTTTCGACAATACCACCTTCTTGCGCAAGTGTATCTCGGAAGACACTGTGCGTCAGCATTCTCGAGACTTGGGTCTTATCTAGAATTGTCATGGTGATAACACCAGGAAACCGTGAGTGATAATGCTGATGTGTATGCTAAATCGAAATGGTGCATATTCTCGTGAATTGCTGATTTGTTAATCTGATTAGTTTCGATGGCTGCACGTTTTGCAGAATTAACAACAACTTGGTCAGGACAGACCAGTGCAAAGCCTGTAAGAATGGAAGAGGCACATGAGAATTACAATCATCCAGAGAAGAGTAGAGGGATGGATGTCCATTTGGGCATGGAAGGAACGAACTCCAATGGACATGGAGAAGAAAGAAGTGAAGATATGAATATGGCTGAGACCATTAAGAATTTGCAAAAGGATGTCCAAAGCCATAAAGCTGATAATGAAAGGCTTATGAAAGACAAAGAGCAGCAGGATGACTTCAACATGAGGCTATTGGAAGGTTTGAACATAATAGAGAAGAAATTGGTTAAGCAGAGTAACTCAAGTAGATCTGAGAGTCACAAATCTTTAGAGGAGAAGAGAGAAGTAAAAAGTGCTAGTAGACATCACCATCATTCCCATAGGCATTCCCATAAGAGAGCAGGAAACAACTCAAGTCTATCTCCTGTCAGAAGGTATAAGAGATCTGGGGTGGATGAGCTGTGAGGAGAAATGAACAAAATCAAACCTCCTGCATTTGATGGTGAGCACAAGAAGGATGAAGATGCCGAAACATGGTTGCTAGGAATGAGGAAGTATTTTCAATTGCATAATTATTCTTCTTATGTTGAAGGTAGAATTGTTATCTATCAACTCAAAGGAAAGGCCTCCATGTGGTGGGATCAACTTGTGTAGGTACAACAGATTGTCGAGAAAAGTGTTACTTGGAGAGAATTCAAGAAGTATTTTGAGAAGAAGTACTTGATCAAGAGATACTATGACAAGAAAATGAAAGAGTTCTTTGAACTCAAGCATGGAAGTACGACCATAGATGAATATGAGAGAAGGTTTCTGGAACTGTTGAAGTATGTATCTTTCATTAAGGATGAGACAGTCAAGATTCAATGATACTTAAATGGATTGCCATCGTTCATCAGTGAAAAAATATAGTATGATGATCCCAAGACATTAGAAGATACCATAAGAAGAGTTAAATGCTTATATGACCAGCTGAAAGCAAGACCAACTTTCCAAAGGGCTTGGGAAGACAATAAGAAATTCAAGATGGATCAGAGGAAGAAGGGAGTTAAGCCACCATTCTTCAGAAATAATCCACAATGGAAGCAAACGCATAAGGAAACCAGAGTGATTGACACAGGGAGTCAAGGGCCAAGACAACCACCTATGCAATGTTGGGGTTGTAAAGGAGACCATAGGTTCAGAGATTGTCCTCACAGAGGCGGAAAAGGTAGGACTGTTCACAATGTACAACGAGCTGAGACAATAGAGGACAAGGGCAGAAATGTGCCAAGGATTTATGCAACCCTGGACAACAAGCAAGCAGAGTATCAGTCCCACATGATTGAAGTGGAAGGTACAATCAACAACCAAACCCTTGCTATTTTAATTGATTCAGGAGCTAGTCATAGTTATATAGACCCAAAGATGGTGGAAAGTTTGCATTTGCCAAGAAGCAAGCATGGGAAATCCTGGTTGGTGCAACTGGCTACAGGAGCCAGAAGAAAAGTTAATGAGATGGTTAAGTCTTGCTTCATAGACATGAATGGACTAAATACGAAGGCAGATTTGAACATCTTACCCTTAGGTTCCTACGACTGTTTAATTGGGATGGATTGGTGGGACCTACATCATGCTCTATTGGATTGTCATAACAAAGCATTCACTTGCTTGGATGAGGAAGGGAACCAAAGGAAAGTGCAGGGAATTCCCAGGACAGTAATCGTTAGAGAAATTTCAGCATTACAGCTGAAGAAATGTTATAGAAGGGGATGCCAAGTATTTGCAGCTCATATGGAGGAGACACCTAGAGAGAAGGTGCCAAATTTGGAGGATCATCCAGTCCTAAAAGAGTTTGAAGATGTATTCAAGGAAGTATATGGACTACCCTCAAGGACAAACATTGATTTCTCTATAGATTTGATGACTGGAGCAGTGCCAATATCAAAGACTCCTTACATAATGAGTACACCAAAATTGAAGGAGTTGCAAATGCAGCTTGAAGAACTTCTAAA
>JASDQU010294745.1:1314-12921 GCA_032191745.1 Picea mariana | reverse complement strand
ATTTGGTATCAGATCTTTGTTGGCTTTAGGGGGATGCCTTTGTGTTCAAGGGTTTGGCTCGGGACTGTGATAAGCCTTGTTACAGTGGGAGATCTGTGGTATTTATTTTTCAGGTGAAAAGAAATGGTGAGCAATTTAAAAATGCAGATCGAGAAGTTTAATGGGAAAATTTTTGAGTTGTGGAAGCTCAAGATGGAAGATATGTTGGTGGACATAGATCAGTGGATCACAGTAGATCCAGGTATTGTACCTACCGGAACTTTAGCAGATGAATGGAAAAATTTGGATCGAAAGGAAAAGAGAATAATCCGACTGTCTCTCTCAGATTTAGTATTACTGAATGTGTTAGAGGAAGCTACATCTAAGGATTTATGGGATAAGTTGGGGAAGTTGTATCAATCTAAGTCCCTAGTAAATAAACTATTCCTGAGAAAGAATCTCTATAACTTGAGTATGAGAGATGGAGACTCAGTGGCAAAGAATTTGAACGCCTTCAATACTATGGTAAGTCAGTTAGTATATGTTGAGATTAAAATTTCAGATGAAGATAAGTGTATCAGTTTACTGTTTTCTTTACCAAACTAGTGGGATAGTCTGGTTGTGGAAATAGGTAGTAATAAGACTACCTTGAAGCTTGATGAAGTGTTCTCATCCTTGTTGTCAGAAGAGATGAGACAGAAGAATATGGAAGGACAAAGCACAGATGCATTATTTGCAAGAGGACACTCCCAGGAAAGAAATAGATCTAAGTTCTCAAGTGGGAGATCTAAGTCCAAGGGTAGATCTAAATCTCCCAAAATGTTTGTAAAGGTACGTTGGAGATGTCTGTTGATGCTTAAAAGAACAACGATGAATACTATGCTCGCAAATGATTGCCAAGCTTTATTGTTTAACTATATTAATAATAAACTAGTAGGCGGGACCCCCTTGTTATACTCATTGGAATATGGTGGATAAGAAACGCTTATATTTTTCTTGTCTATGTGAAGGTAGCAACATGGTTCTCTACAGTTTATTTTTCTTTTGGTCGTGGTTTAAAATTTTATGGAAATGTTTTAAAATTTTGTGGTAATATGTGTTGGTTGGATGATTAAAACATGGCACTAAGTGGCTTTGATGATCTCTCATAAAATATGTTGCCTTGTGGATGAAAGAATTATAATTCAATTTTGGTTTTGATATTGTATTATTCATGGCAAGAATTTGGGTGATCTCAACCCTTGATACTATGGTCATGTGCATTGTATGAGCTTCATGTTGGATTGTGTTCCTAGCAAGTGGTCATTTGAAGAAGTTTAATATTACCAAGGGGTGGCGCACTTTACAAAAGTGATATGGCATCTTGGGTTTTTTTGGTTGATTAATGGTGTAGTGATATGGTGAGTGGTCTTGGCTCGTACTAATAATTCAATGAAGTTGGAAGGGAGAAGTGACGTTCATTTACTGTACGTCACTCAAACTCCCCTCGAGCCCATCACCCTAGTCATTCTTGCATTGTTTTGGCTCTGGTAGTTGTTGCTACTCTGCCTTGATCAGTCGTGAAGGAAGTATACAATATTGGTTTTCTCCTCGCGCAAAATTTTCCAGGTATGGGTTTTCTTATTTTTCCATTCATGAGAGTTACTCTGCCCTTTGAATCAAATTTTGGCTCTGGTTGCTCGTTGTTTGTGTGATTCTCAAGTTGTTATGATGTTTTTAATTGTGTTTTTGGGGTTGTGTCCTTGGTTTATTATGATGGTTGTTCTAAAATGTTGGCATTTAGAAAAGAAAATGGTCGTGGTCTTCTTGCTGTGTGTAATCCTTCACATGGTTGTTGAATAAAAATTGCAGTGAAGCCTGCTTGATCATGGCTTGGTTTTCGGGCCTGGCCTCTCTGTGGAAGTTGATTATCACAGTCTGCTTAAACTCTAGTCTTTTTGAATTCCCCACCTATATCTGGACATTACTGGTCTCTGTGATTAAATATTCCCACGCCATATTCGACTGTGTGGCTTTTTATGATGGAAGGTTGGAACATTTTGTGCCTTGTCTTACCAAAACCCTGATTTGTTAGCTTGCTTGCAATAACCCTACCTCATCGTTTCCTGGTAAACATTACACGGTATGAAAACATTCCACCCAGAGGTTGATGAAAACATTATTCATTTTTTTGGTCGGGCATGGGTTTATACTTGGTCGCTCTTTATGCAATGTTGTTAAAGGGGTTGGCTCCATTTGTTTTCTGTTGGAAGTTGCGGTATGTTGTTTTGAAACCTTTACAGCTGAGAGAAATATTGCATGTTATTGTTCTGTGGTAAATTTTGATAGGGCACCTACAGAATAATTTGTCTGTGCCATTCAAATACTAAAATCTTTGGTTGAACTGCCTGTTCTTACCTTCCACTTGCTGTCTTAAACCCTAAATATTATTTTGAAATCATATTTACTCCAGTTAAAGTTGATGGGAGCATTGTGCATGCTTGATTACTTGGGCACGATTTTGTTGGGTCCTTTATTTGGTAATTATTGAAGAGATCTGTACCCACTTATTTATTTGAAGCTGGTGATCAAAGTATTGAATGTTATTTTTTGTTCAATCATTGTGTTGATTGTATAAAATTGACACTTGTGTGCGAAATGTTTGAGGCCCGAATAAGAGTTACAATGTCCAGATTGATTATGCCGAACAGTGGTTAAATAAATGATGGATATGAGTTGATTTTCAACATTGTACATGCTCCTGTTGGTTTTAAAGGATAGGTATTGAAGTTAATGTTATGGTCGTGGCTCAAAGGATTTTGTGGTTTCTTATAGCGATTGCAATATTGTTCATTATGACTATCATATAATGTTAATGTGGGTACAGATGGCTACTGTGATTAAATAATTTTGGGCATATAGATTATTGTGTAAAATAATTTGGAAACTAGTAAGAAAATTTGTCAAAGAAAATACCAGTTCGAATTATTGTTTTGAAAAGGGAACACTGTTAAACTCTCAATGTCTAGACAGAGATATGTTTTGATTTATTTTCAATTGAACAATATCCATATTGATTCCATGTCATTCTATCATTTTTCTCTAATTACATTCCCCTCATAATCCCAATTTGACTTATTACATCCTGTTGAGGATTAAAATTGCAATGATGAATTCTTCCCACAAAGGATTGCTAAGCTCTATTATTTATTTACGATAATAATAATAAACTAGTAGGTGGGACCCCCTTGTAGAATATAGGCACAAAGATAGGTGTGTTATGCTTATATGTTGGTGTTCTTATGATGTTGCGTACACAGTCTTATACAGTCGATGATGCAATCTTGGTTTCATTTGATATGACAACATGGTTGGTTGATGAATTGTTGCTAAATGATGTTAATGATTCACTCGCAATACAAGGCAATGCTACAAATATGAGGATTATGTTATGTTACAGGTGTTATGTTATGTTATAACATTGATTTTAAAAAAATCTTATACATGATTTTATGCAAAGAGATAATATGATTATATGGGAGCTTGATCAAAACAAAAGGAAAAACTATGGATAAGTTCTAAAGCTATGGAAAACAGATTATATATAAACCTTGTGACAAATGTGAAATGGTGGACCTAGTTTCTAGACTATGCGTTTTGGTTAAAGGATTATGCAATTTTTGTTAAAGAGTTATATGGATGCACATATGGTAATGTTAATGTATGGTTATTATTAAAGATGTGACATGTTTCGGGTGGCACACTATACAATAGATATGGCATCGAATATTTACAATGGATATGGCAATGAAATTATGCAATGATTATATGTTGAATTTAATGGTTGATGGACTAGCTAGTATGTAGAATTGAATAGGGCCAGGTGAGGAAGTGACGTGCATTTACTGCACATCACTCCAAACCACCCTTGAGCCCATCACCCTAGCCATAGTTTCATTTTTCTCTGTTGGTGTTATGAGGGAAAAACTCTCTATGGCTAGGGTAAACCACAACAGACAGGTATGACTACATAAATCAACTCAATTCAAACATATTCTATATAAACCAATGTGCAAGAGAGATAAGAAGGAGGCCTACCTCGTCCAAACATTTGATGATGTCCATCATTGAGCACTTTGACCCAAATCTTTATACCTGCAACAAGTTCTCAACAAACAAGCAGAGAAAGCATATAGTGATAATATAAAAGGTTAGCACATTAGATAGCATAATCCAATAATAAACATTACAAATACACCCATGGATGATAATCATATATTTGCAAAATATCAATAGGATGAGAAAGGAGTATTTCTATTAATAAACGATCAACAGAAGTGATAACATTACAGACTTCCGTGTCGGCACGGTTCAGAACCAAGAAACTAAGTTCCTTCCAGCTGGGCCTCCACCACTTCAATCCTCCACCAAAGGAAAGCTCATAGAAAGGAGACAATGAGGTTCTCCAACAATAAGAGAAGAGCTTGGGGGATGAACATTGTGTTCATACTAAAGGAAAAAGGGATGCATACTCAACATGAAGTAGTAATTTCTCCAGAGTAACTTTTCTCTCAAAGTTGAATGTTTTCTCCTCTTTTCCATAGCTCAGAATTGGCTCATTTATAGCCTTAAAATGGAACTGAAGGGCCGAGTCAGAATGTTTCTAGTATATGGAAGGCCAAGGATCAGAGATCTCCTGTCATGACATGGAAACCTGACTCCATTTTTTTATTTTCTGGCACAAATCCCAATGTACATGGGTTGTAGTGGAGCAGCCTGCGTATATGCATGCTGTGTAATAGGCAAGGTGTGTACATGTGGAAAAATTTGTATTTTTAGCTCTGGAATCACCAAAAATGGATGCTAAGTCTGCATAGGGAAATGGGAAAAGGCCCTTTGTGCAATATTGCATAAGGTGAGGCAAATCTTGCTATAAAAAATGTCCACTAATGTGTGAGATCAGAGGAGTATCTGCAATGGCTGAAATACATTATAAACAACCTAGAAGTGGATTGATGGGGACCCAGCTGGAAAGACTAGTTGTTCCTTACATTCTGTACTAACTTTACATACATGGATTCCAATAGAATACACTACAAATCCATGTGGAAAATATACCAAACAAGTGTCTGTGGCCATGAATAGGAAAATGCAAATGCAGTTACATGCCAAAAGTTGTCATATTCATGAACAAGGCCCAATAGAACCAGTCTCAAAACCAATATAAAGATATATGTATACAATGGAGTACAATCTGATCTCCCATGATCACTGAAGTCATATAGGTACTGGTCCAAAAAGGAAGCAATAGCTCAGGAAAGCTGCAACCACATAATGATGTCTTCAAGTCTTATACATAATCCACCAAAGGTGCGAGTCTACATCATGTGAATAAAGGAGTTGAGGTCAAACATAATGAGACATCATTTGATTATCGGTCATTGAGGTATACCATTAACAAACACGAGACAACCTACCAATAAAACTGATTCTCCCCATACGAAATACCTGGGGGCACATACAGACCTGCCATGGGAAAAGCATTCGAAGGAACGGCCATGGCGGATGAAGGATACATGGATGGGGTATAATAAGTAGAATAAGCACCCATATGAGCACTAGCTCCTGAAATAGCATAGCTAGTACTGGATCCATAAGAAGGAAGGTTCCAACCTCCCATAGGGAGAGTTGGTTGAGGAACCTGACTCATATCAAATGAAGAAATAGGCATCAAATCCATGGTGCCTCCAGATCTAGCGTTGGGATTCATATACGTGGACCAGGGAGAGGATTGCATGGGTGAAGGCATATCAACAGAAAAATGACTAGAGACCCAAGGTGTGGAATGAGTGTTATAGTTCTGCATACCACTATGAAAATCTAAAGGATCTGTCCCCATGGGATGAGTAGGCATCATGGGGTGGGTAGCAGTAAATGAGGGAGAAAAAGGAACTCCACTATCCATGATAATGAAAAATCAGTATAGACTCCTAAGGCCAACTAGTAATCAAAGAGAATACCAAAAGTCAAACGACCAATATGCATGCAAATGGGATAAAGAGGCTGAGTGGCCTCCCTCCTTAAAGAAGGTATGTCTCACCCAAGAGGGGCCTGAGACTCCCCGCTAAATATCGAAGGTAACATAATCAGTTAGGGGCCCTCGTGGGCTTAACAACTAGTCGGTCAGACCCCCCCGGAGAGGTAATCCTCCATAAAGGTTGTGTGTTTTCTGACCCTATCTGACCCAGAGTACTTGCAGAATAACCCCTGCAAGCAACCTATGAGATACCTAAGTCAAGTAACTAATAAACTATTGTATAATTGATGCACAAGCGAGCGATCGTAAGTTTGGATCACCGTATGGGAAGGGTAGCAAAGCCCAAAACCTTGAAAGCACCACCTCTCTTGGAGGTATGGGAACTAGCAAGATCCCCATATACGAATAAATCCATAGAAATATCTCTGACGCTAGGCGAGTATCCGGGGGATATCCCTTCAACCAACTTCGCGCGACCTCGTGATTAACTCCGATGTGAGGGGAGCCTCCTGATCTTACCAATTATACAATGGACTTCTCAACTCCCTTTCTCAGACACATATGTTGATTTAATTTCGTTGGAGAAGTTTACTCACAAAATCCTATTCCAAGTCACTAAATCCTAGACTAGTTTGTGCACCCTAGAAAATAAAATCATGATTAATCAATTTTAATTTAAAGCGTAAATTTTATTGGTCGTGATTACTCAAAAAGGTATGGAAGTGAAACTCATGATGTTATGGCTCTGCAAGAAAAGTAAATATGAAAATGATGCAAAGTCCTAACTTTAACTTTTCAATGAATGATATGCTTATAAAAACAATGCAATTTTCAGTTTCAACTCTGCAATTCTGAAGTAAAATTGCAATCTTTCACTAAATGCACTAAGATAATGATAAAAATTCAAAAGACAAAAAAAATGCCAAGCAATGCAAAATGCCTATTTTTTTTTTTCAATATACTAAAAAAAAGAAAATTCATGGATTGATAAGCAACCTGATATATAAATTCTACTGTGTATAAATGAAATAACTCAAGCAAAATACCAAGCAGCAAAGAACCCAACCCAAAGTACAAGGACAATCAAAATGAAAAGATGAGAAAGATTATGCCCAGAAATTCAACTCTAGATAGGCTTCCTATCATCCTAGAGACGCTTAAGAGGCACTACAGAGACCTAAGAAGGCTCAACAATCATTAAATCCCACCCAACAAACAACAAACCAAGCAAACAAGCTAGGAAACAAGGTGTACGTGATTGTTCAGGCAAACAAAGCGTATATATGCAACTTGCAGTGAGACAACCAATGTATGCACGTGAATGTCAAGGCAAAAGGCACGTATATTCTTCAAAACAAGGCCAGGCAAGGGAGAAAGGTTGAAAACTCAGACCCAGAGTGAACAGAAGCAGTGATACAAAAAGAAACAAAAAGGAAAGAGAGTAATGAAAGGGGAAAAAGTACTCCAACACTTAGAAAGAAGATCTATCCCTAGTATGGTCACCAATTTTGTTACGAGGGAAAAACTCTCTATGGCTAGGGTAAACCACAACAGATAGGTATGACTGCAGAAATCAAATCAATTCCAACATATGCTATATAAAACAATGTGCAAGCGAGATAAGAAAGAGGCCTACCTCATCCAAATGTTTGATGATGTCCATTGTTGAGCACTTCGACCCAAAGCTTTATACCTGCAACAAGTTCTCAACAAACAAGAAGAGCAAGCATATAGTGATAATATAAAAGGTTAGCACAATATATAGCATAATCCAATAATAAACATTACAAATACACCCATGGATAATAAATATATATTTGAACGATATCAATAGGATGGGAAAGGAGTATTTCTATTAATAAACGATCAACAAAAGTGATAACATTACAAACTTTTATGTCAGCACAATTCAGAACCAAGAAACTAAGTTCCTTCCAGCTGGGCCTCCACCACTTCAATCCTCCACCAAAGGCAATCTCATAAAAAGGAGACAAGGAGGTTCTCCAACAATAATGGAAGATCTTGGGGGATGATCACTGTGTTCAGACTTAAAGGACAAAGGGATGTAGACTCAACATGAAGTAGTAATTTCTCCAGAGTAAATTTGCTCTCAAAGTTGAATGCTTTCTCCTCTTTTACATAGCTCGGAATTGGCTCATTTATAGCCTTCAAATGGAACTGAAGGGCCAAGTCAGAACATTTCCAGTATATGGAAAGCCAAGTATCAGAGATCTCTTGTCGTGACATGGAAACCCGAATCCATTTTTGTATTTTCTAGTACAAATCCCAATGTACGTGGGTTGTAGTGGAGCAACCTACGTATATGCATGTTGTATAATAGGCAAGGTGCGTACATGTGGAAAACTTTGTATTTTTAGCTCTGGATTCATAAAAAAGGGATGCTAAGTCTGCATAGGGAAATGAAAAAAGGCCCTCTGTGCAAGATTGCATAAGGTGAGGCAAATCTTGCTATAACAGTTGGTTGTGGAAGCTCTGTGATATCAGGTTTTGGAAGGGGAAAACTCAAACCATCTCTTCATTGAAGCGATTTTTCACAGGTATGGATCTTTGATTTCCATCCATGATGGTCTCTCTGTATTATGAATCAAATGGTGACTCAGGATTACATGGGTTCTATGTCTTTCTTGAGTTTTCGACTAGGTATTCAATGTTGTGTTATGGTTTTCTCTGTGATTGTTGTGGAATGTTGGCATTTTGAAGGAAAGTAATGGGTGTTATTGCTTATAAAGTCACATTGGTTATTGGTTTAAATGAAAATGGTGGTCATCTTGGGGTTTATTCTAGTTCTCTATGAAATAATGTCAATAGTGAAACAAGTTTTGAGTTTTATTCGCATGGATTTTTACCACCATTAAGGGTATCAGTTGTTGTCACCCCTTTTTCATCTCGGTCGATTTTTGTGATTCATTCTCTAGGTTGAAATGCAACTGTCGACAGTGGTATGGTTCTTTCTCTCTCTGGTTGAGCCCCGATCTATTGTTGTCATGGCTTTTCCTATTGTCATTATTGTCGAAAGTTCCACAGTCCAATCTTTTTTTTCCCATAATGTTAAATGGAGGCATGGTGTATGTATTGAGTGGCCACAGGTTGTGCTCTGTCATCCTTTTCACAAGATTTTTAAAACTCACTCCTCTCATCTCAGTTATAGTGGTAAACCTCACTGTCAATTTTATTTCGAAGGTTATCGACCTCCTGGGTGTTAGGAAAAGACACGGTCTCTCTGTGTTTTCGAGGATTCTTCATTGTTTAAATCAACCCTCGTTTCCTCTTTGCAATAAAGTTTTAGAGGTGTCTGTGTGTGCCTAGGTTGTTGAGCTCGAATATCCTTGTTTCTACTTGGGCATTTTCTTTATGGCCCTATCAATATTTTGGGGTTATAAGACTATAGCGATTTCTTTCAAAAGGAAACATCAGACCTCTGTTGTTCCAAGGATATACTATGTTACATGTGGTTTCTTCTCGGTGGTATTTTATTTTAGGAGGTAAAAGGATTACAGTGTCTCTGTGTTTTCGAAGGTTAATCAAATTCTAAATAACTCAACTTGCTTCTATTGAGCCCGACTTGCTTCTATTCCTCCTCGGCCACCTTTTGGTTCTATCAATATTTTGTGGTTACAAGTTTAATGACTGTGGTAATTATAAGAAAAAGAACGGGCTCTCTGACTTCAGAGACCTTTTCTTGATTGAGTCTCTGTATTTCCTCTCTGTGATGAAATTGTTTTGAAAAGGAAAAGGTATGGGTTACTTACAACCCGATAATTTTCCATTTGGTCGACTATGGCTTCTCCACTCATTTTTGTGCTAAATCCTAGCAGGATCATGATTCTATTTAAAAGTTTCAAAGGCACCTATGTAAGTGGTTGTTTCACCAGACATGATCTTGGTCCTGTCAAGTTTAAAAGAGACACATGTGTGTCGATATGGTTCTGTTCTCTTTGCGCATTATATGGTTCTATCTTTTATGGTTCATTTCTTTTAAAGGGAAGCCTGTACATGTCAATGCACACGGATATCAAGCTCAGGGATAAATGTTTTGGTTTTAATTTTGTTTTCGAATCAAGATTGGGTCAATTACATTGTTAAAGACCTATGTGTGATTAAACTGGGCCTGATTTTTGTTTGATGACAACTGACTATTGGTGGTCATCACTGGGTCTATTATTATTTAGGGATGAATATTAGATATAGATAATGGAATCGATGTGCACATTATGTTGTTTTAAAAAGAAGAGACCAACATTAGAGCATGCGGGTCTGTGGCTCGAATTGTTATGTTGTTACTATGGAATTGGAAATGATTTGCATAGTCATTTTATAGGATGTAAAGATTAATATAAATTGAAGAATTCTTGGAAATTAAATTGTTTTATTGAAGACATCAAGCAAACTGTATGCAATTGAGGAATAGTTAAATGTTTTTGGTCTTGGAAGTGGATTCTTTTTGGATTGAAATTGAAACAGAGTTATGATTGTTGGTTGATTTAATTTATTTTATGAACAATATCTGTATTATTCCCTCTCATTTTCTCACTTTTTTCACTCATTATAAACCCCTCATGATCCCAAATTCAATTTTACATGCCCTGTTCACTAAAATAAAATTAAAACTATGTATGGAAGTGATAAAAAATGACACAGAGATAGATGGAAGATGATGTATTTTGGTGTTGTTTTCGCAATCAATTATTTAATGAATTTTCGAGCAGTAATTGTGTTCTTACTCCCTGTCATGATATCACTTTCTGGCTTATTACAATCCCCCCATATATCCTATGAACCCTATTTCACCCCCTTCTCATTTGACAATTAGTAAATAAATTTTATGGATTGGATTGCATGGGTCTTATGCTAATTTTTGAGCCAAAATTTGTTTCATATAAAGAGAATGTCATGTATGGTCTGTTAAGAGATAGTTGCTAATAATTGTTACATACAGGATGAGCTTCTTCAGCAAAGTTAGTCATGGCCGAAACAATAGGGGAAGAGGTAACTGGAACATAGGGCCTAGAAGTCCCAGATTATCAATACATTTCGATGTCAATCCTTGGGAGTTGAACCAATTTTTTCAAGATGGGTTTTTCAATTGGATTTGGCAAGGGATAGTCCATCCTAGACCAGAGAGGCCTCCCTTCCAACCCCAGAATTTTCTTGGTATCCCTGTGCCTCCCCATGTATCTTTGTAACCTGAACTTCCCAAGAATGATGGATGACAGGATGTTGTTCACCCAGTAGTCTCCCACCATCATGGCTAGCCAAACTTGTCATTAACTCCTCCTCCTCCACCTGTAAACCCAAATGTTCAAAATTCCCCTGCACACTCACTTGTATAGTCCTCTCATGCAAGAATATGACTCAAAACTGAGGCTCACCATGTGCATGACAAAGGTAAAGTTGTTTTTGCTCCCTCCTCTCCTTCAAGTGACTCAAACAAGTCAGTGTCCTCCCGTATGCACTTGAGGGATGACTGCTCCCATGTCATTAGTGAGATAAAGTGGGTGTACTTAACTTTATACACCCTGTAAAAAAAACCCAAAAAAATAGCCCATTGTTGTCTCATTGACGACGGTTCAGGCCCAAGTGTAATGTCGAAG
>JASDQU010294742.1:0-14213 GCA_032191745.1 Picea mariana | reverse complement strand
TTTCCAAATCAATCGACCCGACCATCGACCTCAACCATTTTTTGGATGATGTGGAAACTGCTGACGTGGCATGACACGTAGAATCTAACATGACACTCTAGATGATGTGGCATGAAATAAGGAAATTAACGTGACATGACACATCATCGCCTCTTTTCTCCATCGGCCATCGACGATCCCTGTTGACTGATGAAACACTTGTCCAGTTCGGCCGACTCGACCATCAGCCATCCCTATTGGCTGATGTGGAAACTACTGACGTGGCATGACACATGGATACTGATCAGGCATGACATGTAGACTATAACATGACATCGGGATGACATGGCATGACACATGGATGTTGACGTGGCATGAAACATCATCACCCTCTTTCGTTCATCGACCATCGATCATTTCCTTTGGATGACCTAAAGACTTCGCCGAATTGATTGATACCCTACCATCAACCATCAACGATCGACACTTCCTCTTGATCAATCAAACAATTTATTGAATCGACTGACACCTGACCATCGACCCATCGAACTTTTCCTTTGGCCAACTCCAACACTTAGAAAATTTTCAACTAAACTTCCGATGAATTTGGATCGTTGATCTCCCATTGAAAAATGATCTCAACCGTTGATCTACCTAACTTCGTCCAACTCTACCGATGCCCGACCATCGGTTATCAATTGTCAGAGATTTCTTTTATCCGAACCAAACTCTTTACCAATTCGGTCGATCCGACCATCAGTCGTTGGCAATTTCTCTTGGCAAATTTCCAACACTTAAAAATTTCGACCAAATCCCCGATGAATTTCGACCGTCGATCTCCAAGCCAAGATGATCTTGACCATCGATTGAATCCAAATCCCAAACAAATTAAACTAATATAGATCGTCAATCTGCTTCAACTTCCCAACAGTCGAAAATGAATCTTGGGCATTGATCTACTTAACCTTTCAAACGACTGAAACCTTATGAATTTTTAAATTTATTAAAGTGAATCTGGGTCGTTGATCACAAGATCAAACATGATCTCGACCGTCGATTCACTAAACTTCCCACAACTCTACAACAACCATTAAAACATGAAATCCGACCTTCCAAGTAGAATTTAACTATGCAACTCTGCATATTGATGCCCCATATCATCTCTGAGAGGGTTCTGAGGCAATTTCACTCAAAGTTTACCCACAAATTTGGGGGTTTTGCTCTGATTTTTCACCATTTTTTCTGCAAATTTGCACAGACCGAAATCTATAGCAGTGAATTTGTCCAATTTGCACTGGTTCTTGTCCCATACAAGCTCGGTGTTCGAACCCGAGGCTTTGATACCATAATGTAACGTCCCCCAGCCCAGTTGAGGTCCATTATGTGCGAAATAGTCAGAAAACAATTTTTTTTTGCTAACTAATTAATTTCTTGTAGCTTATCAGCTACGAATTACAACTAGATCTCATTAATGTCTGTTACCATTTATTAAATTCATATACAACAATCTAAAACATACATGAAATGCAACTAACAACTCATTACAACAACATATAAATCATTCTCAATTACAGATTTAGTGCACAATAGTAACTCATAATGAAAACATAAACAAGATAAAACACTCATATTTTATAAATAGTTGTGCAACCAACTGCTTGGGATGAACGTTCCACCCATAGACTTGTTATTCCAAATCTCAATATCAAGTCAGCCCATAGTTGGGGCTAGTAATCCACAAAAGAGGGTGGTCTCTTACTGTCCATTCACAACGTAAAAATCCCTCAACCCACTGGAATTCTCTTACAACTATCCCAATTTTCCATAAGCTCTCATCCTCTTGACCTACCCAACCCAAGGAATGCACTCCTTCACCGATCTCAGTCCCTCGAGCATTCCATTCATTTATCGGGGTCTCTCTGGTACAAGTAACCAAGAATATCTCAACTGTGAACTCAAGGGAACTTGATACCAGGAAAACTACCAACAAACAATAGTAAACACTTACTGTTATAGTGCAACTCACATATGAGTTCACTCTTCAAGCCTAAAAACCTGGCTCTTTAGTCTTCAGCTCCAAAATGCTCTAGAAATGATCCAACATGCTCCAAAATTCTCCCTCCATGGTTGCTCCATCTCCAAGCTTTATTTTCTGCTCTCTTCTTGTTGTTCATGCCAAAAAATTTCACTGTGTAAAAGCTAGTGTGGCTTCCATATGAATTTTCTCTCTTTGGCTTACTTGCTTGACTCACACACTTCCCCAAGTTGATTGTACTGAGCCCCCATGCTCCCAATAACCATGTTATGTGACTTCTCACACCCACCCTCTTACATGCATTCAATGATTGACTTTGAGAACACCAATAAGGAAATAGAGTTTAATACATAATGATAATAACATTCAAGAATGTGGGTGGAATTAATAGACATGGGTAATTCCTCCTTAGATCCCTCTTGGCCATTCTCGTAGACCCTCCCCTCTCTTGTGGATTAATTCAACCCCCAATCCTGTCCATATCCCCTTAGTAGCTAACATCACATTTTTATTATTAACATTAAGAAATACATCGCTTGGCCGTAGCCAGACATTGTATCTACACTAAGTATTAATTAAACTTGGGATTATAGTGAGGATGTTACAAGTCTCATCTTCAAGTGATCATGTACATTTGTAGCCAAGAAGTTGTGGAGTCTCCAACACATGTCCAATGTATGGTTGATTTATATATCCATGTTTCGGTCAGGGGCCAAGCACATGAGAATGGTTCATGGTATGAATGAGCTCATCAAATGGTTGCATTGGATTTTTTTATTAAACTTAGCATAGTTATTTTTTCCATGTTTAAATAGAGCAAGAGGAATAAGATTCTCGAAGCAGTAGATTAGATTAGTTGTTTTTATTACTCACACTTGTTATCATTCCAGTTCCTTTCCTATTTTGTAGATATTTTGATGTTGCTCTTTTTATCTAGTTTATTTATGTTGTATTTTTATTATATTTTGTTGATGATCTTTATTATATTTTATTATATTATATTTTGTTGAGGATCTCTAGGGTGATATTATATTATGTTTATTTGAACATTTTTTTTGGTTGAGGTGTGTGTAGGTGCATGTATCAACAAAGATTCTAGAGTTCTCATGTTTTCTTATAGAGCACATGTCCCCATGTTGAAGCCACTGTTACCACTTATGTTGTACGAGGATACATATGTTGTTTTTATTCAAGATTTTTGAGGATGGTATGATGATTGTAGCCTTCACAATGTTTGGATGTTGGTAAAATACATCTTCAATTGTGCACCATGGAGATATTTGGTTGAGAGAGTCTCAATTCTCCTAGCATTTTGTTGATGATTATGAGATGCTCCTCATTATTGGATGTTGTTCATGGCTAGCTTAGACTGTAACTCATGCATCCCATGGTCCCATTTTTTGTTATAACTTAGACTTTGGTGGGGTTTACTAGAAGAAATACTTATATGACCATGATACAACACTTTATTGAAGTGTACCCTCATTAGCACACATGTGGAGGGAATTAAACATTGATTTATGCTAGTGGGTCAAGCTAACCATGCTTAATAAGTTACCCAAAAGAAAAAGGAAGAGGGACACATTTCCATGGGGTCCAAATTGATGGATGTCATGTTTTGCTT
This sequence comes from Picea mariana, assembly GCA_032191745.1. NCBI lineage: Eukaryota > Viridiplantae > Streptophyta > Pinopsida > Pinales > Pinaceae > Picea > Picea mariana. The sequence continues at coordinate 10,575 of JASDQU010294742.1, read as the reverse complement.
GGTCCCTTAATTAAGAAGGGGGCACACTAATTAAGAAGGGGGCACACCATATTGAACCCCACCAAGATGCATGATAGGTAATGTATGCTAAATTAGTTATGTAGGAGGGGGTGCACTTCTCATAGGCCCCACCAAATTGATGCAACCAAATGTACTCTAAGATTAACTAAAGGAAGGGGTGCACTCGTGGGCCCACATAAAATGTTTTAGCTAAACAAAGGACGGTGCACTTTCCCTCATATATTTTTTGTAAAAGGTTCAATGTGGTCTTCAATGTGTATAAGAAGCTATGTGCCCCCTTTGTGGAAGTAGATGTTGGGGCTTGGCTATTTATGAAGCCCCCTGCTTCATGTAAAAGGGATTGAAGGAATACATACTAGACACTGCATTTCATTTTTCTGAGCCAAAAAGCTAATTGTTGGGATGTGTACCCCAAAGGATACAACCCACCCTAGTTCTTGTGCAAATAATTCAGGGTTGTTTACACCATGTTGATTACTCATGGTATAATTGTTCTATTTTCATAGAAATTTATCAATTTGAATTCTTTCTTAGCTGTAGTTTTTTCTTAACCATTGGTAAAAACTTTTAGAGGTATTTCATGGTAGATTTAGCTATAATTTATACATTTTATCTACATCTGCAGAATATATTTATGAATTTCTTTGGAAATTTGTAAAATCAGAGGGTAGGTTGGTATTCAATCTGGATACTATCGCTGGTGCACCCTTTTCCTTAGACAAGTAAACCTCCCCTCTTAGACCTTGAACCCCATATTCCAAATGGACTTCAAGGCATTGGTGTAAGTTTCCACAACCCTAAATTTTATTCTCTAACTCAGATTTTGTTTTGGATAGCATATTTGGAGCTCATTTTAGTTGTAAAACTTGGGAAAAATATGCTATTCTTACCTTTGCCAACACCCTTTTATGTGGTGTATCTGAAAGTGATGTCACTTTCATCCCTCACATAAACCCACAACCACACTAGAACAAGGAAAGAATCGAGAATTACATCTCCGTTCTGTGTGATAGAGTTCACCTTCCTTTCTAACCATAAATTTACTCAAGCACTGGCCTGTTACTTTGCTTGCTGATTTCTGAGTGATTATTTGTCAAGAAATATATACATGTTAGCAATTTGGTTTATAATATATTATGCATGGTTCCTGGAAATTCCTTTTTAGATAGTCGCTTCACATACCAACAATCGTATCTTGTTTTGAAAGAAAAATATTTGAGGTTTCAACCCTAGAAATATTATACAATACCGTGTATTTCCTACTAGAACATAAGATGTGTGCTAACCGTTTGACAAAATTGATGAATGAAACCTTCCATATTTATGACAAATTTATTTAATTATTTGCACGTCGGTCTAGATTTGTAGCTGTAGGTGAAATGTCTTCTGCTTTCATCACTTGAAATGCACACTTAATTTCCCAAACAAGAATATAAAGTTTGATCTGGAAATAGCTCGTCTCATGCCAATATTAATTTTTGTTTGCATTAGTTCGTGCACAAACTATTTGACAAAATGTTTGAACAAACTCCTTTACATATGCATAGTATCCTTTCAATTTAAACGTTTGTATGCTTGTTGTTGAGATGAAATTGAGACTTGGAAACTTAGTTTTACTAGGAATCTCTCCTATAAACTTCCTTATATGTTATTGCATACTCAAACTAGGGTGCCTCTACACTGCATACTACACCATAAAGTGTTCAAGACTGGGATGAATGACCAACCTGTGGAAATGACTCTCATCTTCATCGATTAGTTCATTATATGTCAATGTTTTATGCCTTACTCTTATTTTCCACCGTTTTCTCTATTCCAACACCGCTAATTTAAGTTGGAAAATACAAGGCTTATACACTCTTTGATCCCTAATTTAAGTTGGAAAATACAAGGCTTATACACTCTTTGATGTCAATTTGGCCTGAAGATTAAAATATCTCTCTTTTACCCTACACTCCCAAACAAAGAGGGGTTCATTTCATACCTTACAAAAGACAAGACAAAGGATTGTAAGAAACGTGAGTTGAATGTTTTATGAATTTAAAGATATATTTGTTTGGTTTGAAGTTGCAATTGAATTTTAGAGATGAGTTACATGGTATTCGATACTACCTGCTGGTCCAAATATCACCTTGAAATAAGTCTTTGCATGCTAATCCAAAAAACTCAGAATTTCATCCATATAACCGTCTTAGCTCATTTCCGCTCTTTTTGTAGTTTGAATGATCTAAATTTTAGGGAGTTATAGTCTAAGTTTGGGTATATAAGTCATAAAGTCATATTTTTATGTAAAAGAGAATTTGATAGATATGTAATTGATAGAGTCAAGCTTAATCAAAGTTGACTTCATCAACAAGACACCTTATAAGAAGACAATAGAAAGAGAGGTCCCAAAATTGGCCTCATTGCATGTAATGGTTCTCCTTAATGTAATCCTTCTTCTCCAACTCTCTCTCATTCTCATATATTTGTGGTATATTCAACTCATGTAGTTTCATCAATGTTCTTGTGATTAACTTCATGGCAGATTTGTATGTTTTCTCTCCTCTTCTCTTGGCATTCAAGCTTTTTAGATCTTAGCCCTTCAGATATGGATCATTGGTATCAGAGAGGGTAACCAACCCATGGGAACCAAGGTTTGAATCATGCGTTAGAGGAAATTTTCTGCTAAAATGGGTCTTATAAGAAAAATATGCACTTGCTTTTATGAAGAGATCAAAGTTGGTGAAGTGGTGTCACAAGGCCACTATGGAATTTTTTAGTTGTTCTTTACTTAAACTTTTTGTTTTAGGGAGAAGGCTGCCTTTTTTTTAGCTATTGTATAGTAGACACTGCTTGGAGCGTCATGTATTTATTTCTTGAACATAAATCATGTCTTTTACAGAAGGAGGATAGGTCAAGAAGTATGTTATTTCCCGCGTTGCGAGGATCAATTTTTTGGAGTTTTATCCTGATGGCTATATGTAGTTATGTAATTTTTATTTTTGATTCTAATATGGAATAACAAGATAAAGGTTTTTTTTTTCAGATGAAAAAAAAAAGAAAAAAGAAAAAATATGGTTGGTGAGTTGGAAATTCAATAACCAATAGAATTTCAAAATTTTGGGTCAACCATAGTGGTTGAGTTGGACATATATGTTCACAAGGAAGCTTATTTGTAACATTTTCATTTGACAATAGTTAACCACACATAAACCACACCTTGATAAGACCTTGGTGAGATCATCCTTATGATAAATATTCTTGAGACACTAAATATTTAATATTTTAAAATACCACTACCTCCACATAATAAAAAAAAATTCCATAATAATTACTTCATGGTAGGTCATTTTGGAGTATAAAAACTATTTTATATTATTAATTTATTGAAGAGAAGAAAAAATATTTTGATTTAAGAAAAAAACTCATGTATTTTAAAACAATGAAGATTGGACTATTATATATTTAAATAGAATTGAAATTACTTTTTAATTGAAATAAATTATTAAGTTGATAAAGTCAATTTTTTGTCTAATATTATAATCATCCTAAAATGTGCAAAAATTATTTGGGGAAAAGTAGTATGACTTTTTCTGAACTTATGAAATCTATTTTTTAATTACTAGCTAAGAGCTAAAAACAATATAATATTAAAAATTTATTAAAAAAATACTAAAAAATAATATAATATTAAAAATTTATAAAAAAAATGCTAATTTTTTTTTTTTTTTTTAATTTCATTATTAAAATATAACAATTGAGTAGTATATTATCATTACCATTTAATAAATTACAATAAATATATTATCATTACAATTTAATAAATTGCAATAAGTATATTATCATTATAATTTAATAAAAAGGGAAAACATATTTTATAAGAGTTTTAATAAAACAAAAATAAACAAAAAATAGAAATATTAAATGAAATTTTAGTAAAAATTAAATTATATTATTAATATTTAATTTAATTTAAATAAACATATGAAAAATAATAATTTCCCTCATTTTTATAAAAAATATAAAACTATTCAAATTAAATATAATAAGAAAGAAATGGTTTAAGTTTATAGTGTGAAGATAAAGCTAGATTTATATAGTAATTATAAATAAATTAAAAAATTATAATAAATTTAGTTATAGATAAAATTTGATTATAAGTTCAAAAACATTTTAATAAGGTAAGATTTCTTTTTTTATGATTATAAAAAATTGTTCATCACAATCTATATTTATATAGTGAGACATTAAATGTGCGGTGATTTATTTTAATAATAATAATAATAATAATATTTTATTTACATTATTATTTAAATTATATTTTTAATTATTATGGACTAAAATTTAATATATTATTTAAATTTAAATTTATTATTAGATATTAAAAAATAGTTTTACAACATAATAAATTTAAGATGATATAAATTTCAAAAAGAAAAATACTATATTTATTGTATGTATTTATATAGTGAGACATTAAATGTGTGGTGATTTATTTTAATAATAATAATAATATTTTATTTACATTATTATTTAAATTAGATTTTTAATTATTATTGACTAAAGTTTAATATATTGTTTAAATTAAAATTTATTATTAGATACAACATAATAAATTTAAGATGATATAAATTTTAAAAAGAAAAATATTATATTTATTGTATGTACATTATTTTTTATCCACTTTTTATCCACTACGAATTATCATTTCATGTATGTGTACAATAAATGATATTGTATATGCACTAAAATTTAAAATTTTCATTATTATTTTTAACTTTCACCTCTTAACTCTATATTAATCTAGCTTACATGACAAACACCATTAATGAAAAAATATAGATAAACTTTCACTAGATACACCTCTAACTTAGTGTGATGTGGCATCCAATTTTATTATTTAATATTTTCCTTAGGAGACCCATTTTAGGACAAAATTTCCTTTAATGGTATGGATTAGTTGGACAAGCATCATGCTATCTTATATTGCTATAACAAGACATTTACTTTCTTAGATGAGGAAGGGAACTTGTGAATAGTTCAAGGTATTCCAAGGGAAGTAACTATTAGAGAAATTTCAGCCTTGCAATTGAAAAGAAACTTCTGGAAATGATGCCAAATATTTGCAGCACACATGGAACATAGTGACCACCTTAATGAGAACTGTGACCTCAAAACGAGAACTCTAGCCCTTAAAACCCATATTTTTGCATAAAAAACATGAAAATCAACCCCAAAATCAAAAAATGGTGCTGTTGGTAGCACCATTTTTTGTAACTGAGTCAAAATTACAACTTTTTTCAAGCATGGGCTTAAAAGATAAAATGACTTCTCAAACAAACTTGAAAATCAACCCTCAAATCACAAAGTGGTGCTACCGGTAGCACCATTTTTTGTAACCGGGTTAAAATTACAACTTTTTTCAAGCATGGGCTTAAAGGATAAAATGGTTGCTAAAAAAAACTCTAAAATCAACCCCCAAATCAAAATGCGGTGCTATCGATAGTACCAATTTTTCTGACCATGTCAAAATTAAAACTTTTTTCAAGGATGGCCTTAAAACATAAAATAATTGTTTAGAAAAACCTAACCTAATTCAAACCGTGGCCTTACAATAAATCCCTACAGAAATAAAAAACCCAAAATTAGATCTTAAATGGTCACTTAAATTTATTTACTAACTTTTTTTCCCCCTTAAATTTACATTAAAAAATAAATAAAGAAAAAAGAGAAAATCTTGAGAAATATATATTTTTTAATGAAGACAAAAAAAAATATTTAAAAAAAAAACATCTAAAATAAAATATATTCGACGAAACTAAATTAAAAAACCTTAAAAAAATATATTTTTTAAAATATCTAAAAACAATTCATATTTATATATAACATATATGTTTTAATATATAAAATATATATAATTATATGTTTTATATATTAAAACATATGTTTTAATATATAAAACATAAAATTATATATGTTTTATATATTAAAACAAAAAACAAAAAATCAATAAAATAATTTAAGAAAAAACATTTAAAATAAAACATATTTGACGAAACTAAATTAAAAAACCCTAATTTTTTTTTTCGTAAATATCTAAAAACAAATATATATATATATATATATATATATATATATATATATATATATATATATATATATATTTNTATATATATATATATATATATATATATATATATATATATGTTTTAATATGTGCCATGAGAAAGATGTGGCTGATTATATTGCTAGATGTGTTGAATGTCAGAAGGTAAATGACGAACATAGACACTCAATTGGTTTGCTACAACCATTTCTCATTCCTGAGTGGAAATGAGAAGAAATGACAATTGATTTAATCACCAAGTTACCTAGAATAGTGAAGCAACATGATTCCATCATGGTGATGATAGATAAGCTAACCAAAGATGCTCATTTTATTCCATTGAAACACACTCACAAGGCAACAAACATTGCATAAATTTATATGAGAGAAATTGCCAAGCTACATGGTGTGCCTAAGTCAACTGTTTCTCACAGGACCCCAAATTTCATCAAATTTTTGGAAAGGATCATTCAAAGGCTTTGGGTCAAATTTGAATTTTAGCATAACATATCATCCATAATAAGATGAGAAAACATAAAGGGTCAATTAGGTGATTGAGGATATGCTGAGGATGTGTGTGATGGATAAACCATCAAAATGGAAATATTATCTACACTTAGTTGAATTTGCTTATAATAATGGGTATCATGCATCTTTAAATATGATCCCATTCGAGGTATTATATGGTAGAAAATGCAACACGCTAGTGAGACGAGACAACCCAACATATAGAGCAGTGGTTGGGTCCAAATTACTTCAAGAAATGAAAGATCAGATGGTGAAGATAAAGCAAAATTTAAAGGCTGCTCAGTACATGAAGAAGATCTATGCATATAAGAAGGGCATAACTCACAAAGAATTTAAAGTGGGCGAGCATGTATTCTTAAAATTGAGAGCTAAGAAGAGTTCACTTAAGTTGGGAAATTGTTTAAAGCTTGCATCAAGATATTGTGGACCCTTTGAAATCTTGGAGAGGATTGGTCCTGTTACATACATGCTTGCACTACCTACATCCATGCACATTCATAATGTATTCCATGTGTATTTGCTTAAAAAGTATGTACCTGATGGTAATCATGTAATTGATTGAAATGTGATTTAGGTGGAACACGAAGAAGACTTTCGAGTTTAGCCGATGTGCATATTGGATCAGAAAATCAAGCTGTTCCAGAGTCGAGCACTAGGGTTGGTAAAGGTCCAGTGGACCTATTACGGTCCTGAAGATGCAACCTGGGAGCATGAAAGATGCCATGCAAGAGGATTAACCTCATCTTTTTGAAGATCTTTGATGATTTTTGGATTGTATATGTGTATATAATGCACTTAGAAAAGTGCATAAATAAGGGGGAGGGGGATGTAATACCCCTAGTCTGAAACTCAATTGTAAATGTACATATAGGTTGGTGAGCCAAGATATTTTGGGCCATAGTGCCATTGTATATATTTTTTGAGGCCAGAGTGTTTGTGTGGTTATTAGGATGGAGAGCCCAGATGCTAAAAGGCCAGCGATCCTATCATTGTAATATGTAATCACACTCAAATTATTAATAAAAATAAATCATTGTTGCAGACAGATGAAAAGAGTATTGGGAGCTAGAACTACAAACTAGAGGGAAAGGGGGCTAAGAGTCTAGGAAAAAGGATCTAAGACAAGGGGGATTAAGCAAAGGGAATATTATATTAAAATTTCCTAAAGTCTAAGTTAGGGGATATATTATTATCCTAAGTCCCTAAATGTATGGAACATATCACAAGTGGAGCCCAAGGTAGTTCCCAACATGACAAGTGTCAAGTTGAGAACATGCATACATAAAGTGGGGAAATGTTGTATTTTTCATCATTCTCTCATCATTTCTCTCCATTACTTTGGTCATCCGTACTCTCCCTACCATCCATCATTCATACCTGCACTTGGGAGCTTTGGCAGCTGATTGTAACTAGTGATTCCTTGGAGGTCTGGGATGAAGAAGCAGGCTGTCAGGATTATGAGTGTTATCTCTAGGTGAAAGAACGACTAAGAATTGCTTCCCTCTGTGCTATACATTAGCTACAAATCTTTGAGACTTTCTTTTCGGCCTATTGCTGAAGTCCTGAAAGAGAAGTGGGGAAACCAAATGATTGTTGAGCATAGAAGGGGCACACTTCCTGGGGTGGGACATGCCGTGGAAAATGATAGGCTCTAGGCTAGTTGATAAAGTTGGCACATTAACCTGAGCTTAATTTGGCTATATGTTAGACCTTAGTATGGCTTAGGAAGCTTGTACCCTGATGGAGTTTCTAGCCATAGCTTGGGGGTGACTTGCTGCTGAGAGTTTATGAGAAACAAAGTCTATGGCTGGGAGAAATGTTTGAGGTTTGTAGCCGGTCGATGTTTTTAACTAAAATATAAGTGTTATTTTATGTATATTTACATGCTAATTTCTGTGTGTAATATTTTTATTGCAATTGTTCATAATAATGCATGGAATGTATGCTGTTATCTTGCATGTGCATTCATGCATATTTAGTTATTAATGATATCAAAAGTTTTTTTTTTTGTGTGGCGTGGCCCAGCCTGGGTGGCTGGGGATGTTACAAACTCAAATACCCACCTAGTTTCTGCATCGCCCCCTTTTTTCCCTTGAAAAAAAATATTCAACAAGAAAAAACAAATTCTTCCTTCTTTGGCCGAAGAAAGATCTCTGATACCAAATGTTAAGTACCAAAGATTTGAATATAAAATCACCACATAAGATATTCAATAAGATAGAAATGCAGGAATGGGCATGCAAGTTGATTTCTCCAATTTCATGTAGGAGGAAGGCCCTTAGGCATTTCTCCAAATACCTTGGAATGATTGTTGATAACTATTTGGAGATCCAGTGGAGAAAAATATATAGATGTTTGAACATCTAGTGAGCACACTTGTGCAATAACATCATGGTGTTCATTTTTGAGTAATTTTTTCATGCTATTAAAGATTATCACCTTAGCGGGTTCCTAGTGCATACCTCTAAGCTCGATTTGCTTGCCCTATGAGGAAAATCTCATGAAAAGATCTTGAAAATTAAGGACTACTATTGTAACGTCCCCCAACTTGACCGAGGTTTATTACATGCGGAAATACACATAATTTTTTTTTTTTCTTCTAACATATCCTGTAGTATACTAACTATAGGAAAACACATAGATTTAACCACTTGTTGATACCATTATTTAAATGCAGCTATAACATGCCAACTAACATGAATGTATCTATTAAATTCATCACAACAACATATAATTCATTTTCATACACAGATTAAAATGCACAATAGTTAAACTCATAAAATAGATAAGCGCTTATCTTTTAAAAAAATTTGTGAAACTATCTGCTTGGTATGGATGTTCTACCCAACCATACACTTGTTGTCCCAGATATAAACAACAAGTCACTCCCTAGCTAGGGATAGGAATCCAAAAAAGAGGGTGTCTCTCATTATCCACTCACATCTCAAAAAATCCCACAACTCACTGGTATTCTCCTACAACTATCACAAATTTACTGCAGCTCTCATCTTCTCAACTTGCCTAACCCAAGGAATGTACCCCTTCACTACTCTCAGTCCATCGAATGTCCCATAAATTTATCAAGGTCTCTCTCGTGCATCTAACAATGAATCTCACTACTAGCAACTCAAGGGAACTCACTACTAGGAAAAACTACTAGTAAACCCCCAACAATAACTTTTTGTTACAATAAAACTCACACAAGAGTTCACTCTTAAGGAATGAAAACCTAGTTCTTTTGCAATATAGACAACTTTTCTCTTCAATCTTCAGCTTCGAAACACTCCAAAATTGTTCCTTCATTTTTGCTCTAGCTCCATATCTCTTCTTTTCTCTTTTGTCCCCCCTGCTAATGCAAAAAAATGACTGTAAAAATTTCCCCCTTTGGTCATACATATTTCCTTATATCCCAAGTCAGTTTAATATCACTCTCCCCAATGTTGATTGTACTTCATCCCCATTCTCCCAATAACTATGGGATTTGACTTCTCTCACCCACCCTCTTACATGTACTTAATGATTGAGATCTCATACACTCAAACAAGAAATAAAAGTTTTATACACAATGATAATAAAATTTAGGAATGTGGGTTTGGATTAATACCCATAAATAATTCCCCCCTTGTACCCTTCTTAGAAACTCCCTTCTCTCATGGAAAAATCACCCCCCATCTCTGTCCATGTCCCCCAGTAGCTGACATCACATTTTATTTATCAAAAACCATAAATGCAATTCACATATTACAACGTTGGGCCATAACCACATTCATATCTACGTTATGCATTAATTAAACTGGGGTTTAGAGTAGGGATGTTACATTCCTGCTCCCCTACAATTGTACACTGTCCTCGGTGCACAACACCATGACGATATACATGTACAAATTTTACATCATAATATTCAAAAAACAAAATTCTGCAATTTGTTTACCCTGCAA